>JBAIZL010000003.1:36859947-36879947 GCA_036971475.1 Prosapia bicincta
TTGAAAATAGAATTTAGAAGAATACAATTCCAATTGTATTCCCAAAATTTTTATGGAAAAATATATTCTTTTTAAAACAATAATTTCAATCTGTTGTGAAAGAACAGACATGAAAAGTTAAGAACCTATTTTAATAAAAGTTTTTAGAAGACAAAAAATATACTAGGAGTTAAAATAGCCTATTGATGGTCTGTATGGTAAAATAGTGACGTAATTAAAGGTACGCTAGGTAATGTTAAAAGTGAAGAAAAGAAAAGAAGTTTATAAAACCAAATTTCTTGAAATGAAACTGAGATGTAAAATTGATTCAAAAGGAAACATGAAATTAAAAAAAATAGGAACTTAAAATAACTGTAGTGAAAGATTTTATAATTTCATGAACAAAATACTGTGCACCTAATTAAATGATATTGAAAGTTGGAAAAAAATAGAAAGAATAAAGTTTGAAAAATGTATTAACGATAAACAAAAGGAAAGATAAAGAATTTATTAAGAAATAAAATTGAAAAAAATAGATTAAATAAAAGGAGATAGAATAGTTCTTATTTAAATTATGAAATATTTAATATTGATGAAGAATATTCTTGTAATAATAAATTCTAAGTAGTAATTAAAAGATATAAATAGCAACGCAATATGCTTACAAAGAAATATTGCAGATAGAATTTAATATAATAAATAGGTTGCGATGAAAAGAATAGCACTAGACGTTACGTATAACGTTAATTCCATTCAATATTTCCGTCGCAGTTTCTGCAAATTAAATTACACATTGCCATTGGACATTCTTAAGGCTAAATATTATATAATAAAATAAAATAAAATTCCTTGCTTTCTAATAAAATTGTTTAGAAAGATAAAAAATTACAAGATTATTTTACAAAGTTAATAAATACAATGTTTTACACTGTAGCATATTCTAGTCTCGAAAATGTATCGTTGGTAAAACATAATAAATTAAATAGATTTATATTGTCTTGTGCTTTACATCAGTCTAGTTTATACATTGCTGTATACAAGCGAAAAATTCATATTGTTGTCTTACATTAACACAATACTAATCAGCGATAAAATGGGTACAGCAATATGGTTTAACAATATGGTAAAACAATAAAATGGCACAACAATATATTTTATAAATACTATATGAATGTTTACAAAATAAAATAATAAGGGTGGCTATTTACCACCAGATTTTCACCAAAAGATCTTTTCTGGGAAAAATTTAGTTGTATCTTTTAAACATTTTAAATCTAATGTTTGGAGTAAGTAATAGGTTCATTTTTGTTGATTAAATGTAATACAATATAAATCTAATATTTGGAGTTAGTAGTAAGTTCATTTTTGTTGATTATATGTAATACAATATAAATCTAATATTTGGAGTAAGTAGTAAGTTCATTTTTGTTGATTAAATGTAATACAATATAAATCTAATATTTGGAGTTAGTAGTAAGTTCATTTTTGTTGATTATATGTAATACAATATAAATCTAATATTTGGAGTTAGTAGTAAGTTCATTTTTGTTGATTAAATGTAATACAATATAAATCTAATATTTGGAGTTAGTAGTAAGTTCGTTTTTGTTGATTAAATGTAATACAATAAAAATCTAATATTTGGAGTTAGTAGTAAGTTCATTTTTGTTGATTAAATGTAATACAATAAAAATCCAATATTTGGAGTTAGTAGTAAGTTCATTTTTGTTGATTAAATGTAATACAATAAAAATCTAATATTTGGAGTTAGTAGTAGGTTCATTTTTGTTGATTAAATATAATACAATATAAATCTAATATTTGGAGTTAGTAGTAAGTTCGTTTGTGTTGATTAAATGTAATACAATAAAAATCTAATATTTGGAGTTAGTAGTAAGTTCATTTTTGTTTATTAAATGTAATACAATATAAATCTAATATTTGGAGTTAGTAGTAAGTTCATTTTTGTTGATTAAATGCAATACAATATAAATCTAATGTTTGGAGTAAGTAATAGGTTCATTTTTGTTGATTAAATGTAATACAATATAAATCTAATATTTGGAGTAAGTAGTAAGTTCATTTTTGTTGATTAAATGTAATACAATATAAATCTAATGTTTGGAGTAAGTAATAGGTTCATTTTTGTTGATTAAATGTAATACAATATAAATCTAATATTTAGAGTAAGTAGTAAGTTCATTTTTGTTGATTAAATGTAATACAATAAAAATCTAATATTTGGAGTTAGTAGTAAGTTCATTTTTGTTGATTAAATGTAATACAATATAAATCTAATATTTGGAGTTAGTAGTAAGTTCATTTTTGTTGATTAAATGTAATACAATATAAATCTAATATTTGGAGTTAGTAGTAAGTTCATTTTTGTTGATTAAATGTAATACAATATAAATCTAATATTTGGAGTTAGTAGTAAGTTCATTTTTGTTGATTAAATGTAATACAATATAAATCTAATGTTTGGAGTAAGTAATAGGTTCATTTTTGTTGATTAAATGTAATACAATATAAATCTAATATTTGGAGTTAGTAGTAAGATCATTTTTGTTGATTAAATGTAATACAATAAAAATCTAATATTTGGAGTTAGTAGTAAGTTCATTTTTGTTGATTAAATGTAATACAATATAAATATAATATTTGGAGTTAGTAGTAAGTTTATTTTTGTTGATTAAATGTAATACAATATAAATCTAATATTTGGAGTTAGTAGTAAGTTCATTTTTGTTGATTAAATGTAATACAACATAAATCTAAAATTTGGAGTTAGTAGTAAGTTAATTTTTGTTGATTAAATGTAATACAATATAAATCTAATGTTTGGAGTAAGTAATAGGTTCATTTTTGTTGATTAAATGTAATACAATATAAATCTAATATTTAGAGTAAGTAGTAAGTTCATTTTTGTTGATTAAATGTAATACAATATAAATCTAATATTTGGAGTTAGTAGTAAGTTCATTTTTGTTGATTAAATGTAATACAATATAAATCTAATATTTGGAGTTAGTAGTAAGTTCATTTTTGTTGATTAAATGTAATACAATATAAATCTAATATTTGGAGTTAGTAGTAAGTTCATTTTTGTTGATTAAATGTAATACAATATAAATCTAATGTTTGGAGTAAGTAATAGGTTCATTTTTGTTGATTAAATGTAATACAATATAAATCTAGTATTTGGAGTTAGTAGTAAGTTCATTTTTGTTGATTAAATGTAATACAATATAAATATAATATTTGGAGTTAGTAGTAAGTTCATTTTTGTTGTTTAAATGTAATACAATATAAATCTGATATTTGGAGTTAGTAGTAAGTTCATTTTTGTTGATTTAATGTAATACAATATAAATCTAATATTTGGAGTTAGTAGTAAGTTCATTTTTGTTGATTTAATGTAATACAATATAAATCTAATATTTGGAGTTAGTAGTAAGTTCATTTTTGTTGATTAAATGTAATACAATGTAAATCTAATATTTGGAGTTAGTAGTAAGATCATTTTTGTTGATTAAATGTAATACAATAAAAATCTAATATTTGGAGTTAGTAGTAAGTTCATTTTTGTTGATTAAATGTAATACAATATAAATCTAATATTTGGAGTTAGTAGTAAGTTTATTTTTGTTGATTAAATGTAATACAATATAAATCTAATATTTGGAGTTAGTAGTAAGTTCATTTTTGTTGATTAAATGTAATACAACATAAATCTAATATTTGGAGTTAGTAGTAAGTTCATTTTTGTTGATTAAATGTAATACAATATAAATCTAATGTTTGGAGTAAGTAATAGGTTCATTTTTGTTGATTAAATGTAATACAATATAAATCTAATATTTGGAGTAAGTAGTAAGTTCATTTTTGTTGATTAAATGTAATACAATATAAATATAATATTTGGAGTTAGTAGTAAGTTCATTTTTGTTGATGAAATGTAATTCAATATAAATCTGATATTTGGAGTTAGTAGTAAGTTCATTTTTGTTGATTAAATGTAATACAATAAAAATCTAATATTTGGAGTTAGTAGTAAGTTCATTTTTGTTGATTAAATGTAATACAATATAAATCTAATATTTGGAGTTAGTAGTAAGTTCATTTTTGTTGATTAAATGTAATACAATATAAATCTAATATTTGGAGTTAGTAGTAAGTTCATTTTTGTTGATTAAATGTAATACAATATAAATCTAATATTTGGAGTTAGTAGTAAGTTCATTTTTGTTGATTAAATGTAATACAATATAAATCTAATGTTTGGAGTAAGTAATAGGTTCATTTTTGTTGATTAAATGTAATACAATATAAATCTAATATTTGGAGTTAGTAGTAAGTTCATTTTTGTTGATTAAATGTAATACAATATAAATATAATATTTGGAGTTAGTAGTAAGTTCATTTTTGTTGATTAAATGTAATACAATATAAATCTGATATTTGGAGTTAGTAGTAAGTTCATTTTTGTTGATTTAATGTAATACAATATAAATATAATATTTGGAGTTAGTAGTAAGTTCATTTTTGTTGATTAAATGTAATACAATATAAATCTAATGTTTCTAGTAAGTAATAGGTTCATTTTTGTTGATTAAATGTAATACAATATAAATCTAATATTTGGAGTTAGTAGTAAGTTCATTTTTGTTGATTTAATGTAATACAATATAAATCTAATATTTGGAGTTAGTAGTAAGTTCATTTTTGTTGATTAAATGTAATACAATATAAATCTAATGTTTCTAGTAAGTAATAGGTTCATTTTTGTTGATTAAATGTAATACAATATAAATCTAATATTTGGAGTTAGTAGTAAGTTCATTTTTGTTGATTAAATGTAATACAATATAAATATAATATTTGGAGTTAGTAGTAAGTTCATTTTTGTTGATGAAAATGTAATTAGCCTATATTGTGTAATACGAAAATATATTCAGTTATAATCCAAATACATAATATACATAATTTAATATTGTAAATTATATTAA
This sequence comes from Prosapia bicincta, assembly GCA_036971475.1. Taxonomy (NCBI): domain Eukaryota; kingdom Metazoa; phylum Arthropoda; class Insecta; order Hemiptera; family Cercopidae; genus Prosapia; species Prosapia bicincta. Next base: position 36,864,936 of record JBAIZL010000003.1, read on the forward strand.
AACCTAATCATGAATATATTATTAATACTCTGATATTAGATATAACAATAAAATATATTTATTTATATAGTTTTACTTATACGTGGAGAATGATTTACGTATTTAACCTAATTATTTTTTATATAGGCTAATGACAGATCACAGACAATTTTGCTTTTTTAAAAACTCTTATAGAAGCAAAATTGTCTGTGATCTGTCATTAGCCTATATAAAATATTAATAGTTATTAACAGATATTAAATTAAAAGTATTTAACCTTTATATACCACGTAAAACCTACCGTAACTGTCGCAGTATTAGGAGCTAAGAGCCTTATAATATTTATAATCTATTCCAACCAGCTTTGCGTTATGTAAAAAGATGAATTCTGGTTACTATACGTCAGAGTAAAGGGTCTCTTTTCTGAAGAGAGTGAAAACAGTTGTCAAAACCGTGATGAGAAAATGTTTTTGCTTAATATCGAGGAAAGTTGGTTAAAAGAGGTGAAAGAATTTTGTTTGTAGAAATATTTTTCTAAAGTAATTCTATGTATTATGAACTTCTTTCACAAATATAAGACTTGGAAGTTTCAAATAAGGCTGGTCTCGGTTGGACGTCTTGTAAATAATATAGTTTCGTTTATCCTCTGTTATTCTATTGAAGATAAGCCATTGTATGTATTATTCTATGTAATAATTGAGGGAGGCTACACAAATTTGTGATGACAAATATTAAAAGCTTTTAAAAATAGAAACCTATCTTTATTCAACGACTTTGACATTTTGAAAATGATAAACATTTTGATCGTTTAATAACAGTTTTTAATTGGGTCAGTTAGATAAAACTGCAAACGAGGACGTAAGAATACGAATGTGTATAGCGTATATAAACATGTCAGATTAGATGCCCCTCTTCGCACCTGGCAAGATACAGTAGATTAGGTTCGGGTTTCTTAAGCTCGGCCAGTAATAACTCGTCTTTAAGCAGTAGATACGCAGTCAAAAATGATCTGTCGGCCATGACGTTCCCAATGCAACTGTACTAGTAGTAGTCGTAACAGTCGTCGCATAGGATTCGCACCTTTAAGGCAGAGCGTAAGCTGAGACGCAGAGAATGCAACGCAATACACGGCAGAAAACTGTGCCGTCATATTTCCTGAGGGGCATGCATGTTTGTGTCTGGCACACGCGTGGGCCGGTATGTTACAGTTTGTAGCACAGACACAGATTTGACGACACACGCCACGCAACTAAGGATCCAAGATGTCATGAAATGACCGTTTGATTCAGCTCGTAATGGATAAACGCTGAACAGTAGCTCATATATTGTATCTAAATCTTATATTTTAAAAATCTTTAAGGCCACACATGCTTTGACAATTAGGTTGTCATATTCAGTAATAAACAAACACTGAACCGTAGTGTACATATATTACTTAGCTCTTATATTTTTAAAATCTCTAATAACTCTGTGTGACTTACCTGTGCTATACGATGTGAATCATGAAAGTTATAGCAAGAAAACGTATAAAGACTCTTTGTGGGCCAACATAGCCATGTGTATGTTTCGTTTTTTTGTATATTCACTCTGCCACACACTTTACACTGGGATTTTAAAAACGCTGTATAACAGAACCAATTCCTCAATTTCCATCGGATTCAAGTGAATTGGTATCGGTATGTTCCACTTTCAAGGCAAAAATGGCAGCGTGTGCCGTGTGCTACGTCTCAGCATGCGTGTGCAGTGTGCTACGTCTCAGCATGCGTGTGCCGTGTGCTACGTCTCAGCATGCGTGTGCCGTGTGCTACGTCTCAGCATGCGTGTGCCGTGTGCTACGTCTCAGCATGCGTGTGCCGTGTGCTACGTCTCAGCATGCGTGTGCAGTGTGCTACGTCTCAGCATGCGTGTGCCGTGTGCTACGTCTCAGCATGCGTGTGCCGTGTGCTACGTCTCAGCATGCGTGTGCCGTGTGCTACGTCTCAGCATGCGCTGGTAAAAGATCCGTGTGTAGCTAGTCCTGCGCTGCAAAACGTGGCTTGCGTGTGCTGCACCGCCTGCCTAAAGGTTGGCCGAGAAAAAAGGAGACTCCAGGAGAGTCTGGGAGAGATGACGTCATGGTATACAAAGGCCGAAGGCAGACAGGTTGTGAATAAGAAAAATATTAAAGTACAAATTGTGGTATTATAAATAAATAAATAAATTTTTTAATTATAAGAATAATTCCCGTGTTGAAATTTATGTCAAAGCTTTAGAAATATCTTGAACAACCAAACAATATAATTGACTTTATAGTTGTGCTGTTTAAAAGGTAACTTTCTTTGATTCCTAAAATCATTTCATACTGAATCTCGTTCTCACGTTTTGCAATAAAACAACTTAAAAATCTATTTGAATGTTGAATGAAGTAAAGCCCCGTGCAACACTGAAAAACCGTACTAAAAACACTCATATATAGAGTAGCCCGGTTAAATTACATGTAAGTAATGTAAATTTCTATTTTGGCACTGTGACAATATTTTTTTTAATAAAGTGGAAAGCTATAATCAACGAATGGTTTTACAAATCTAACACAGTTCGATACGGAACTTAACTAGGTCAGTGCTTTTCGTTAGATGTCACGCTGAATTTAATAAAAGAACCTTATTTTTATGTGTTTTAATTAAAAGTCCAATGGAATAATTGCGTTTTTTCACCATCGTCCCAATTTGCGGATAAACAGTTAAAAAGTATCTGTGTATTACGTACAAGTAATCGTTATTTAAAAAGAACACATTGTGTTATTCAGAACCATGGTATATTTTACTGTTTTTTTAATTAATTATGGAACAGGTAATATAAAAAAGTTATTTTCGTTTCTTTTTATTAAATAACTTCATTTAATATAAATAAAATAACATAGCCTGTGCTTTAAAGCAGCTGTTTTACCACATAACCTATAACATAAAATCAGCTGTTTCATGAAATCATATGTTATCACTTACTTTATGCAAAATGAAATATACTAATTATAGTGCATAACTAAACTTGTATGAAACGTATTTCTCCATGTAAAACTAAAATTAATTTTAAATAAATAATCAATTTAATAATTAATCAATAAATGTTTGAAAGAGCTGTATTTACACAAGTGTCATCCATTAGAAGTTTAAAAAAAGGTATTTGACACACACACACACACACACACACACACACACACACACACACACACACACATATATATATATATATATAATATATATATATATATATATATATATATATATATATATATATATATATATATATATATATATATGGGTGTGTGTGTGTGTGTATAAGGAGAGTGTGAACTAAAACAAGCAATTAGACCTAACGTATGGAAAACCAATCTTAAACCTTTTTCATCTAAGGGTTAACATGCTTACTCACCGTCTGTAGTATTATAATTAAACACCATGATTTTAAGGACGTCAAAGTGGGCAAAATACAACTAACTTTAAACCCGTTTCAATAGTTTGCAATCGAAGATGGGTTGTAACTGGGATTAATGGTAGTAGGCAGAGGTTTGCTAGGGAACCACAGTGACGCAATCACTTTTTAAAAATAACTTTTGGCGAGATTCGTAAAAGAATGCTAGAACTAACAGCATAGAATATTTAAACAATAAATTCGAATAACTAGACTTAACTAGTCAATATTTATATTCAGATATTGTTATCTAATTTTGTATAAGTTGTGCAAACTACGCAACCTGAGGCTTGAACTAGATCGCAAACATTTAATGGGAATGTTATTCTCAATATTAACTAAAACGACATAATTTTATACATTTATATAACTAAAAAAATATACCTGGTAGAATTAACATAAGCAATTGTGAATCATGAAAATATTGTGATACAAATATATAAATACACAGAAACTCCCACAATTTGTATATATTTTTGTAAATATACACTGTATATATATATATATATATATATATATATATATATATAAATATATATATATATATATATATATATATATATATATATATATATATATATATATATATATATATATATATATATATATATATATATACTCATAGATTCGCATACGAATATCAGTTTTAGAAAAATATATGGAATCTATGTGTGTGTGTGTGTGTGTGTGTGTATGTAATGATATATTCAATATGTAAATCAAAATTTCTTATGTTAATTGTATACTAGATATATTTTTCTGAGTTATATGAATTTAGGAAGTAAATTCCTTTCTGCCCTTTTTTGATACACACACACACATATATATCGCAATATGTATTCTTGTGTATTAATAAAGAACTAAGTCAAAATACAAATACAAGAATTACAATTGAATTTACAATTCAAAGCTTTTCGTTGGCTAAGAGTACCAACATCATCAGGAATATTAAACAATTCAAATTGTTTAATTCTGATGTGAATTCGAATTGTTTAATATTCCTGATGATGTTGGTACTGTTAGCCAACGACAACCTTTGAATTGTAAATTCAATTATAATTCTTTTATTTGTATTTTTACTTAGTAATTTATATATATATATATATATATATATATATATATATATATATATATATATATATATATACTTAGTATATACATATAAAACCTCGTCTGAATTCATTAAAGCCAATTTTTAAACAATGCCTTTAAAAACAAGGCTACTACCTGAAGATTGTGACCACTTTGTTAAATAGTACAAAATACTTTTAAAACAGATTAGCAACGGACCTAAAACAGATTAGCAACGGACCTAAAATAGATTAGCAACGGACCTAAATAAGATTAGCAACGGACCTAAATAAGATTAGCAACGGACCTAAATAAGATTAGCAACGGACCTAAATAAGATTAGCAACGGACCTAAATAAGATTAGCAACGGACCTAAATAAGATTAGCAACGGACCTAAATAAGATTAGCAACGGACCTAAATAAGATTAGCAACGGACCTAAAACAGATTAGCAACGGACCTAAAATAGATTAGCAACGGACCTAAATAAGATTAGCAACGGACCTAAAACAGATTAGCAACGGACCTAAATCAGATTAGCAACGGACCTAAATAAGATTAGCAACGGACCTAAATAAGATTAGCAACGGACCTAAATAAGATTAGCAACGGACCTAAATAAGATTAGCAACGGACCTAAATAAGATTAGCAACGGACCTAAATAAGATTAGCAACGGACCTAAATAAGATTAGCAACGGACCTAAAACAGATTAGCAACGGACCTAAAATAGATTAGCAACGGACCTAAATAAGATTAGCAACGGACCTAAAACAGATTAGCAACGGACCTAAAATAGATTAGCAACGGACCTAAAACAGATTAGCAACGGACCTAAAACAGATTAGCAACGGACCTAAATCAGATTAGCAACGGACCTAAAACAGATTAGCAACGGACCTAAAACAGATTAGCAACGGACCTAAATCAGATTAGCAACGGACCTAAATCAGATTAGCAACGGACCTAAATAAGATTAGCAACGGACCTAAATAAGATTAGCAACGGACCTAAATAAGATTAGCAACAGACCTAAATAAGATTAGCAACGGACCTAAAACAGATTAGCAACGGACCTAAAATAGATTAGCAACGGACCTAAATAAGATTAGCAACGGACCTAAAACAGATTAGCAACGGACCTAAAACAGATTAGCAACGGACCTAAAACAGATTAGCAACGGGCCTAAAACAGATTAGCAACGGACCTAAAACAGATTAGCAACGGACCTAAAAGAGATTAGCAGCGGACCTGAAACAGATTAGCAACGGACCTATATCAGATTAGCAACGGACCTGAAACAGATTAGCAACGGACCTATATCAGATTAGCAACGGACCTAAAACAGATTAGCAACGGACCTAAATCAGATTAGCAACGGGCCTAAAATAGATTAGCAACGGACCTAAAACAGATTAGCAACGGGCCTAAAATAGATTAGCAACGGACCTAAAATAGATTTGCAACGGACCTAAAACAGATTAGCAACGGACCTAAAACAGATTAGCAACGACCTAAATCAGATTAGCAACGGACCTAAATCAGATTAGCAACGGACCTAAAACAGATTAGCAACGGACCTAAAATAGATTAGAGGTTTAGATAAGAATGTGCATTGGATATATAAAGGTTTAGTGACTTAATATGACGCAAACATATCTGATGAACGATGTAAAGGTAGTAGGTGAAGTTATACATGTTAGTACGAATGCTCTAGAAACCGAACGCACATGAAGTTTGGAATACAGAATCCTTTATCTCCCTTCTCCTTTAGTTCCGCCCAAGCTAGGGCCAATATTTGCGCCTTTTTCCTGCTCATGGAGTAGCCAACAACCTAAAAGGTCGTAATTTTCAATAATGAAAACACGTAGATTAGGTTTGTATTATAAAAATACGAAATGAAAAAAATAGTAACATTTCCTCTTTAAAATCAGTAACCGTCATGAAAAAAAACTTACAACTGATAATAAAAATATATTTAACAAATAAATATTCATCTTAATGGTGCGATGGAACAAATGTTGAGGACAATAGTAAATAAGAAATCAAGGTAAAGGTGCAAAAGAAAGAGGAATGGAGTGAAGGAGGGCCGGCACAACGTTGCAGTGAAATATATGAATGAAAAAAAACCTGTTAGATAGAATATAGAGGTGAAGACGTTTTTTAAATTATACTAAATAACTAGACAATACAACAGACAAAGTAAAAAAAAACCTTTTCTATAACAAACATCTATAAACATATTTTAACGAGGAATCGATTTTTATTTAACAGTGTGCTCTATGGAAAATGTCTAGAAAAATCATTTAATAAATATTTTCAAGCTCTCCTCTGTCAAATATTTACAAACGCTTAAAATTTCTCTTAAGTAACGAAGGTGAAATTCTAATAAAGAATCTCAAACAAAGCTTTTTAGGGGTGGTATTTACTTTGCTTGAACAGGAAGTATCAAATTTAATATCCGGTTGCTTCCTGCCGTTTCGTCCCCTGTAGGATTACAGGCTTTGTGTAAAGTAATGTAAGATCAGAGTAAGAAAAGAAATGTTCCAATCTTTTACGTCCATTATTACGTATTTTACAAAATTACTATAAAAATTATCTTTTTCTCGGAAAAATGAAATTATTGCTCATGGACAGTTGCAATGTACGATGATTTAAAGGTATAATTTTAAAAACTAGGAAATTCGAGGAACTGGAAAATTTACGGAATGAGTGACTGACAGTTCATACGCAGCGGTTATATATCAAAGTTTTGCTAGTAACTCCTAAGGTAGCACAAAGCCTGATCGAGATTCCTAAATTTAACCAGAGTCAGCCAGGAAGAGGATTTGGTGACCGAGGACATGCAAGATTTTTCATTTTACATCTACGAAGATGTAGGACCAGTTCTGTTTTTTTGGGAGAAGGTTGGCATTAGTGGGGCTCTTTCGTAATAAAACGTCTTTAAGTGGTGAGAAGTTGGATATTTTATGATGTGAGACAAGTTCATTTCATCACTTCTAACAAATTTCTTGAGCCCTTACTACGAATAAATAAAACGTGTAACGTGTGACATCTTGTGCGTATTTTTATAAAATCAAACTTAGAGACTAACATACTTTCCTACACACGTAAAATCACAACAAAAAGTTCATAATTTTTATGTTTATTTTCAAACGGTCCCGAATAAAACCTTCACTCTAACCCAGAGGTTGGTACAATTTTGAAAGAATTTGTGATTTTCCCGAGTAACACGGAAGTCTTCGACTTGGCCTTCAGTCAGTGTACTCAGACAGTGGCGCTGACAGCGTCTACCGTCTTCACTAACCTCGCCACTCCAAACCCGATTCAAGTGCAGTACATAACGATAACAATTAACAGATGATATGAATATAAATTTAACAGATACGGACACCGACTTAAAAAAGAAACTTACAGAGAAAAGTACTTGTTATTGATGATTTTAATGAATAAATAACCTGAAGAATGAAAAAATAAAAAATAACAAGATGATAGATGACACGATAAGTAAATTGGAAATAATGAATGTATAAAGTCAAGGGCCGGAATTTGATTTCAAGAAATGAATACAAAATAATCAAATTTAGATGCTTTAAAACCCAAAGTAACATTCTGTACATTGTCTATAATGAAATCCAACTTTAGTTTGTTTATACCTGCTTGTATACATTAAAAACATTACTTTGTCCTACATAGCGTCGGAAAGTATGAAGAAATTAGAAGCACCGGCAGCCAAGAAAGTAATCGTCTGCGACACCACACAGGAAAACTTATTTCTTATTGTAATTGTGTTTGTTTAAAATTAACACAAACTTTTTTAATTTACACAAAACTGAAATAAGCGCGGCTTAACAATATATGGTAACCATTAAACGTCTTTGGAAATATGAAACTTGTGTATTTAGTTTCAAAAGTTTTAGTTTTGTTATTAAGAGAAATATTATCAAGTCTGCATTTTTATTCCTTTCTAAACAATAAACTCTAACTTAGAATCTTGTTTTGAATATATACTTTACTGACACCGGCGTGATTATTTTACTACACGGGAGTAGGTAATATTACATTGGAGTAGGTAATATTGCCGGGGAATAGGTAATATTGCCGTGGAGCAGGTAGTATTGACGGGGAATAGGTAATATTATCGGGGAGTAGGTAATATTTGCTAGGGAGTAGGTAATATTGCCGAGGAGTAGGTAATATTGCTAGGGAGTAGGTAATATTGCTAGGGAGTATGTAATACTGCCGGGAAGTAGGTAATATTGCTAGGGAGTATGTAATACTGCCGGAGAGTAGGTAATATTGCCGAGGAATATGTAATATTGCTCGGGAGTAGGTAATATTGCTAGGGAGTATGGAATACTGCCGGGGAGTAGGTAATATTGCCGAGGAATATGTAATGTTGCTCGGGAGTAGGTAATATTGCTAGGGAGTATGTAATACTGCCGGGGAGTAGGTAATATTGCCGAGGAATATGTAATATTGCTCGGGAGTAGGTAATATTGCCGGGGAGTATGTAGTATTGCTAGGGAGTAGGTAATATTGCCGGGGAATAGGTAATATTGCTAGGGAGTAGGTAATATTGCCGAGGAGTAGGTAGTATTGCTAGGGAGTAGGTAATATTGCCGGAGAGTAGGTAATATTGCTAGGGAGTAGTTAGATTCCTCTACACACAAGTTGAGAGTACAGATGAGTGATCCTACTGAGGCAATTTCCCCTATCCCTAATACTAGTGATTCTTTATACATTTCCTTCAATGCTATATAATTCCATCTACTCTTAATTAACCTTATCTTACAAATGGCACTAACGGGTTATCACACCGCCGTAGGAAAGCAAAAATATGAAGTTATGCCCCAAAATATAATTTAGAATGTTACGCCCCTAAACCCCCCCCCAAATATTTTGACAAGTAGTCTTCATCGGGCCGTGGCCGGTGCCCATACTCACAGTAAGTGTTATATATATATATATATATATATATATATATATTTAAAAAATCGAAAAAAATTATTTTTTGTGTCCTGGTCCTAAGAAAAATTTATCTCCTTGTTCGCTGGATGCCTAGGAAATTCCTCAGATCGTGAGACCTTCCCGCAGTCACCAGCCAAAACCTTCTGACCCTCGCCCTTCGGCTTCTCTTATGCGAATCTCTACTCCACTTGCTATTTAAATTTAAAAGGATCGCAAAATTCAAGTACACAGTGGACAGGTGATTATAAACAGATACTAGAATGTGCTGCCCTCAAGCGGCGACAATCAGACCGTTAGCCACAACTTGCGCCAATTACCGGCTGTTTGGCGCCAATATAAAAAAAATTACGTTACAGGGTAGACATATTTTTATAAGCCCAGTATTTTAAAGATATACTGAAGGTGTGTGGCTCTGCACGCCAAAGGTCATAACACATTTTCCTTTATACTCCACCTGGGTATCTGATGTTCTTGCATGATTTGTATCTATATTTACAATTCCTGCCTGTTCATTAATTAGGTGTCCAGGCTGAATGCCTTATAAATAAGAATATTAAACAGCCTCTCGAATGGTGGGGCACGAAAGAACAAAAATGCCAAATAATTCACTTAAAACATACAAAATTGGTTTAGCTAAAATTTCACATGGACTGATTTGTTTTATTAGGTTACGATAAATTCTATTAAAAAAAGTGTTTTTCATTGAAGTCTCGATAATTGGAGGGAATTGGGACCGAGACCCTTCCGATTAGCGAAACTTCGATTTACACTGAAATATGTGTATTAGACCCAGGGCTTACCTCGGCTACTGGGCGGGTCCACAGGTGGCGGATAGTGGAGTGGCCTACAGATATGTAGGTTAGCTGCGAATAAGGATTCCAAATAAGCAGTCCCGGACCAGAGGTGGCAACATCAAGAGGGGTGGACGTTCAATCATTGGCAAGATCGTACGTATTAAATACCACATAACCCGTTGACGATGTTGTGGCATGGCGAGTAAGTGCCGCCATCAAATAGGCACTGCCCTGTGCTGTCTTGCACGGTTTGGGAGGGGCCCCAAAAACCAGGAGAGGAAACCCCAAAATATAAACAAGAGTGACTTGGGCTTTTAGTTACAGAGAAAGCAGCTAGGCTAGGAGACGGAAACCTTAGTTTGGGGTTGAGAGTAGGGGTAGCAGTCCTACATCGTAAAAATCTCTTGTTACGAAACCAAACGAGCAGTTGATGGACGTCCATAACGAGGTTGCCATGATGGTTAAACCAAGAAAACCATTTGTTCACTTGTGTGTTTCCTATAACGCCATCGTTGTAAGCTATTCACTTAAACATGCCATTATAGGAAACGAAACAAGAACAAAACCACGCTACCAAAACTATCACTGTAGGCGTACAGAACAACACAAGCCATTTCTACAACACAATCGGCACTGTACTGGCAATGAGTGGCGCTATCCACTTCTAGTGGCAGAAATGCATAGAATACAATCCCCGCCCTCGACAATACTATTCCTATTACTTTTGGTTACCCTTCGGGGGGGGGGGTTATACTTTTAGGTATTAGTTATTCCTTTATTAGTCATTATACAGTTATCTGAAACACCATTTTAATATTGTTGAACTCGTTGCTAGTTATTTTAAAATAATTCAAATTATTTAAATCAACATTTCAAGAAAGACAAGATATTTGTTAAACACCAGATAAGTCCAAAGAGTAAGTTTCGTTGGTGTTTTTTGACGTCATATTCTACGATCGCAGTTCTGCCAACACAGGCGGGAACATTTAATGGTGGAACGCAAAATCTTGTGTAAAACTAAACAAGTATTTGCAAATTCTTTGCTTGAAAATAAATTTTCGTTCTTTATCAGCATTTGTTTTCTTGCATCAGTAAAACCAAACATACTTGACATAGGAGTACGCAAACCGTCATTATAAACAGCAGTCTCTTATTGATGTAAGTGCTACTAATGTCTACTTCAATTTATCACGTTGTATGTTTGAAGATAAAATAAAAAATTGTGACTCCTTATGGTGATGTATGTAGGCCTTATATTGTCAATTATTTGCAGGAGTAACTTTACAAACACTGACAGATGACTTCAAAATCATAGCTCGCTCTGAGTCGTTTAATCTCTATTTTGGAAAAAAACAAATGAATAAGGTAGTTGTGTCCAATAGACTTTACACCAACTCGTAAGCCGATTCTCGAACAGGCATTCTGAAGCTCTCCATTTAGATAAACGCTCACAATCAGAGAGCTAGTTTGAAGTAGAAGCAAAGAGGAGTTGAGCAGCAACAGTTTCATGTTTGAAGGAAAACATATGACATGACGTCATATGTTGCCTTACTTCGTGCCTTGCTTCAACGTGTACTTTCGTTGTTGACTATTCACGTAAAGTACAAGTTTTATTTCCTTCTGGGAAATAAATTAGTGCAAAACATATTAGACCAAAATGTCTGTTGTATAATTTTGAAAGTTTGTATATACATAAATATGACGAAAAGTATTTATTAATTGGTGATAAAGGGCCTATTCCAAACTCTCAGCTATATTCATTAATTAGGATATAGTTGTAGTTTTGTAAAATTAAAAACATATTTATAATTGTATTTTGTTTAAAATTTAAATATGTGTAACGGTAACTCTTCAGCACGGAAGTTGAGAGACCAGACCTAGTTGTAAAAGGGGGAATTTACTACAACTTGATTGGTCGGAAAATGTAAAACGTGTAGCAATGTGTATATATGGCAAGTGGCAAAGTGTGACCGGTGTATATATTTGATGAAAAATTTTGCTTCAATACATTTGTATTGTAAATTACCTCTGAGGATGACTGCTATGCAATTGAAATGTACATTAGGTTTGAAATAAAATTAAAAGTGATTTTTGGTATAGAGGTTTCATTTATTTAAATTAAACATTACGCCACAGTTGTTTTATATAGTTATAAAATATATTTATTTATAAATTCTCAATTCCTATGCACATTGAATATGGTAATCTTGTATTCGATATATCCATCACCCTTCTATTGCACTCAATAGAAATATTGAGTTTTTTGTGTTTTCCTTAAAATTTGGTTTAAGAAGTTTCCACTACAGTTACTCTTGAAACAGTGTAATGATATGTATTATTTGTTTAACAAATTAATGTATATATTTAGATGTAAACGTTCAGTGCCGTTAGAAAGACACATTGTACGTTTAGAGTTATAGAAGAATAATTTCACATTAAAAATGCCATTATATATATTTCTATCCCACCCCGTTGACAAAGTGGCTTTGTACTGCAGAAGACAAAAGAGCACGTAAGCAATTAACCAAGACTTGATAACATCCGCCATTAATCCCGATATAAGAAGCACCGCTACCCTTTCCCCGTTGTAAATCTCTTTATCAGACCTTATACAAAGCGTTTCAGGTTTTAGTGCCTACGCCACCGTCAAAGTTCCTAATGATTTGCAATGGTTCCTTGGGATATTAGCTCTGCAATATTACAATATTGACTGCATTATAATATAAATTGAATTATTTAAGATCAGTGATCGGATAAAGGGTTTAGGAAACGTGGTTCGGGAAAATTAAATTACGTCATCATTTTGTCCTCGGTGGTGCAAGATCGAGACGGATGATTTTATAGGGATTAGGTGAAATAAATTTTATATCTTTACTATTTAATCTTATATATATATAAATGAATGTATGTATGTATGAGTCTTATGCATTACTAAGCCATTGATCCGGTCGCCATGAAACTTGGGGAAATTATTTAGTACACTCCTGAAAAGGTTTCTGGGTCCGATCTTTTCCAACATGTAATTTTGCCAAAATAGCATGAAATATGACATTCTATCTTATCTTATTTTAGGATATTTCATAGAATTGATTCCAAGTTTTGATTGTTAGGCAACATTAAACAATATGAAATTATTTCTTAGTACATTTTAAACAATATTCACAAAATATTGTATATCCGAATGCAGTTTAATAAATAACAATCAATCAAGAATTTTTATTGTCACACTTTTCTCGATCGACTAATGTAGATCACAGACAATTTTGGTTTTTGAAACACTCAACGATTCGAATTTCTTTACGAAATTCCTTTTCAAGAGCTCAATTTCAATTAAACAATTATAAAACGTAACTTACGATCTATAAAATACATAACATTACATTATAAAACATAATAAAAATCAACAAATTACAAAACTCTTAATAAATATCCATTTTACCATTCGAAACGATATCGATTCGATATCCAAATATCCATTCAAAACGTTTTGAGTGTTTAAAGAAACAAAATTGTCTGTGATCTGTCATCAGCCTATATAAAAAAGTTATTAATTATTAACAGACATTAAATAAAAATATTAGTTGATGTTAACACATCATTCATTGACTTTTAGGCGATACGGAGTTCGTCAGGTCAGCTAGTTAAAAGTAAAAATAGACCAATTATTTACCTAGTTTGGGAAATTACACATAAAGCCTGTATTCACATATAACCTGTATTCACATATAACCTATATTCACATATATTCTGTATTCACATATAACCTATATTCACATATATCCTGTATTCACATATATCCTGTATTCACATATATCCTGTATTCACATATATCCTGTATTCACATATAACCTGTATTCACATATAACCTGTATTCACATATAACATATATTCACATATAACCTGTATTCACATATATCCTGTATTCACATATATCCTGTATTCACATATAACCTGTATTCACATATAACCTATATTCACATATATTCTGTATTCACATATAACCTATATTCACATATATCCTGTATTCACATATATCCTGTATTCACATATATCCTGTATTCACATATATCCTGTATTCACATATAACCTGTATTCACATACGACCTATATTCACATATATTCTGTATTCACATATATCCTGTATTCACATATATCCTGTATTCACATATAACCTGTATTCACATATAACCTATATTCACATATATTTTGTATTCACATATAACCTATATTCATATATATCCTGTATTCACATATATCCTGTATTCACATATATCCCGTATTCACATATAACCTGTATTCACATATATCCTGTATTCACATATGTCCTGTATTCACATATTGCGACCAACTGCGCTAGCACCAGTCGACTAGTCCGCTTTAACCCAGCGTTGAGCGTTGCCATCGCGACCAGCTGCGCTAGCACCAGTCGGCCAGTCCGCGTTACTCGACGTTGAGCGTTGACATCGTAACCAACAGCGCTAGCACCAGTCGGCCAGTCCGCGTTACTCGACGTTGAGCGTTGCCATCACGACTAGCTGCGCTAGCACTAGTCGGCCAGTCCGCGTTACTCGACGTTGAGCGTTGCCATCACGACTAGCGGCGCTAGCACCAGTCGGCCAGTCCACGTTAACCCGGCGTTGAGCGTTGACATCGTAACCAGCAGCGCTAGCACCAGTCGGCCAGTCCGCGTTACTCGACGTTGAGCGTTGCAATCACGACTAGCTGCTATAGCACTAGTCGGCCAGTCC
>JBAIZL010000003.1:36884947-36962447 GCA_036971475.1 Prosapia bicincta
TTTATTAGGATTAGCCAGTAACTTAGCTGAAACAAAATCAACAAGCGTCGGTAGGATTTAATATTGCAGTTTCACTATAGTGTTTTATAAAGAAATATGCAATAATGCATTGCTTATATTGCAATGTTTAACAAATAAATTCTTTCAACATAGTGGAAACATATATAAAGAAGAATATAAATAATTATATACTGAACGTATACAGGGCCTTAAGATTACAACCAATGGAATAGAAATATACTCCATTTATAGTTTGGTTTCAAATGGCAGGGTGGGGAGCGGTGTTGTCAGTTTGAACCCTGTGATGGGCCAACCCGCCAGTGCCAGCGGCTATACCATAGAATTGGCAACAAGACTCACCGACCCGGTAAGATGTGGATTTCCCATTCGTTGAAACGGCGGCAGCCTCCACCCCTTCTTGCCGATTTCACTTCCCTAGAGTCCTATTCTATTTTAAATCAAACTATAGTAAACATAATCCGTATTGCCCTGTTGTTAAATAATCCGGATCAAATCAATTACTTTGTCGAAAGACGTGGAGAATCTAAGTGATTGTGTGGAAATACCATTAATGGAAGGCGAAATTGGAATAAACTGTAATAAAAATACAATGCACACAAATGTTTCGCTCACGAATTGAACTCGATTAGATAAAATCAAGAGAAAGGTTTGGTGTCTAGAAGGGTGCAACAGCGAAGAGTTGTGAAAGTGAGGGATTATGATGACTAAAACCATGTAAATATAGATTCACAGAAAGTGCACAAAAAAACTCATTTAATCTCATATTATTGCAAATTTAGATGAACAAACAGTATTTGATTGAATAGTAATTGGTCAAAGTTAGCATTAATAATAATACCATTATCCTTCTATAACTTTGACTAAATTGATTTGATTCAATTCAAAGTTGAGAAATTTATAATTTAATTTTCCGATTAAAAAAAAATAATTTATTGTTATTATTTTTACTGTGATTTGTAATTTATCCTCACACTTATACAAACCAAAGGTACAAGCTTTTAATTAGAAAAATTATATAAATTTTACAACAATGTCGAATGAAAAAATATGTAATTAAAAAAAACCTATACTTATTAGCCTACATAGTATGTTCACATTTTATGTTTAAGCTTCTAAAATTAATTAATATAGTTCAAAGTTTAGAAAGCGTGCTTAATATAAAACATGCTTAAAATAAAACATGCAAGTGGCTTTCGACATTTAAAACGCCTTTATTCTTGTTTCTAATTTATATTTGAGTAATGTATTAAAACCATATTAAGTTGAGGGTGGTGGAGAAATGGTATTTATTTACCTATAATCGTATTATTAGTAAAAGGAATTTTTTAATGATGATCTACAGAAGGATAGATAGAGTAGGCGGAGTGCTTGGTTAAGAATGGTAAGTGGACGTTGATAGAGATATTAATCATTGATACTAGTTGTGATAATTTGAGTCGACATGGTGTCCCGGAAAACCTGGACTAATATATCTCTTAGATCTTTAGGTCAGTTAGTCTGATTATTCAGCGACCGCCTATATTACCCAATACACAAAGATAAATATAAAGTTTGTAAATTAATGCAACTATTGTAATAATTACTCACACGAGTGCATTATCAATACATTTGTATTTCCACTATCAACAGTTTAAAACTAACAGATAAATACGACAGATAAATATAAAAACAAATCAAGAAATATGATGACAGAAATAGATTTGGTGTATTGTTCATTAACTAATGAATCATTTATGAAATCTCCGTGCATAAGATACAGTGACGGAATGGACTGAAGAAGGTCGTGAAGTGAGAAATATTTTAGAGTTTAGCTGAGAGTACTTTGTAACAAGCGACAGGACGGAACAAAGAATTTTCTCCTAACGCTAGTACTGGAAGCAAGAACAATGAGAGAAAATATTGCGTGAAAACGCCATAATAAACACTATAATAAACTGCAGTAATAATTATTAATCCAGAAAAATACAGATAAAAATCTTACAAATTCAATTGATTTTGAAATACTTCCCAAATTCGATTAATAAAATTTAAGATTACAAATTTTAATAATAGTTGTCCTTTTGAAAAGAACAACATACATTTTTCACCTCGTTATACAGGTAAAAATAGTTTGGTCATAGGAGTTTTTTTAGTTTGAGTTTCCTCGTTAAACCTTTCCTTTGATACACACTTTGAAATTTTACTCCAATTAGTCCCGAACAAAGGCCACGCTGGTGATTCGGTTTACAATTATATATATATCTGTATTCGTTATTTTAACAACATCAGTTCCATTTTTGCGTAACGTAAGTCCCTTGGTTAGAGCTGGAAAGACAATCAAAGGGGCGAAATTATATTATACAGGAAAATTACAAACGTTTTGAAAGCAAATTAGAGGAAGATAATGTAAGATGGAAAGAGTTAAAGCTAGAAATGGCGTTTAGAAACGCATTTTTATTGAACTGGAGTCAACCATCTAGCACATAGAGACTTGCCTTGGAACTTTGGAGTTCCAAAAGTCGTACGAAGTTAGAATATATACTCGTACAGTTATACACAAATGACATTATAATGTAGGGTATTCTCAGCAAAGTAATATTTTTACTAAAATGAGGTTGATATATACATAGGAAGAGGTTTTTGCATTCATTTCAGTGGCAGTAAGGTTCATTTCTTATTAAATTTCGTTGTAGTCGCTGTTAACCCAACCTTTTCCTCATCACACGATTCTCTCTCCAAGAGAGAAATTTATTATAATTTCTGGATGATCCGAACTTCCGGTAATCCGCACTGTGGTCCGTCCGATTAAATCCTAATGAACAAGGTTTTTATGTATTTCATTATACTATGCTGCACACGCAAGCCATGATTTCTCTCTTTATTTCACATCATTGGGTCTGTATCCCTCCTCTAATCCTATCTACCGCGGCCGTATCCCTAGTAAGCCAAAATAGTAGATATGTGCCGATGACTAAAACGTTCGATTCATATTTCGATTGTGAAATTTTTCTTTCGATTCTCAATTCTTCTAAGTTATACAGGCCTGCATGATATTCTCTAATATTGAGTTTAGTTAATACCTTGGTCATATGGTGAAGCACTTTTAAAGTTCCGTCCAAATGCAATAGGTTACACAAAACGATCAACTTTGATTTATGAATAGGCATCTCTGAACGGGTAACAAACATATTGGAATAAAGTAATGAGTTATTTAAAAATTGAACTTCAGTTCACAATTACAATATAACTTCAGTAGTAGCCATTTCAGTTTGTATAACTGGAGAAATTGGAACTACTGTTTCTTTCTGTATTGTTTCGACATGCATGAAGTGTTGGCGGAGAAGTGACGGCCAGAGACGGGGCGAGAGAGAGTAAGAGAGAGAGAAAGAGAGTGAGTGAGAGAGAGAGAGAGAGAGGGAGAGAGAGAGAGAGAGAGAGTCGAGTCCTCCCGAGTGAGAGTGTGACAGAAGAGCGAGAAGAGCTGTGACAAACAGACCAGAATTGCTTCCGATCGTTTTTGTTGTTTCACCATAAATAATAAGATTATTTTCGTGATCTCAAATGGACATTTGCTTTAATAGTTTAGTCCAATTAAAGCAACTTAATACTTAAATAAAACATAGTTGATAATTAATTATGTTTCCTATAAATTACACCACATACGTATTTTAACAGTTAAAAAAACAAGAATCGGAATCGGCACTTTAAACAATGGAAAATCGAGTATCGACGATTCCTCTATACCGTTAGGATCGACGATTCCTGGAATCGAGAATCGGAATCGGCACATCCCTAAAAAATCGTCATTGATTTTGAATAAACCTATCATTACCGCCTCCATTGACAGTCTTTAAGCTTGTAAATAAGTTTTTTTTCACGCTTTATGTAACTAATTAACAACTTGCTGTAACAATAATTCCCGAAAACATCCAAAATAAACGTTTTAAATCTCACTAGGCGATCTTCAACAAAGCCCGTTTTTGTCAAACACAACTGGCAATCGACGTGATAAATTTCAACAAAACATCTGTTCATTTCATTAGAAGTTAATACAGCTTGCATTAGACACAATAAACTTTCTCGGTTTACTATCAACGTAACAAACACAATATCGGCTTGAACGCCATGTGCTGAATACACTGCGCATGCGCCGTAGTCTTGTTGGATTTTAATTAAAACATCATTTATAGGAAACCTCGTCGAGGTGTTAAACGTTAAACTATTTCTTGTATAGTTTACTTGCTCCCGTTCTACTAGTTTAATGAAGTTCTCTTATAAACAATGACTTACGATCAATGTTATAATGAAAGTGCTATAACCATAACAACCCACGACAGATTTTACTTACAAACATCGTCGTGTCTAAACTACTTAAGCCCGCATGAAATAAATTAGTTTAAACTTTAAATGTCAGAATATCTACCAAGATAACAAGAATACTTGTATACAAGTTTTAAATAATTTAAAAAATGAGTTTGCCTGGTCATCGAAGAGCAACGATTAATTTTCATCTGATTATGTGTGTTTCACGAAACATTTACTGCTCACTGCTTGGAATGACGAATGGCATTGCGTGATTCAAAATAAGTTGAGGGAAATTAAAGATACCGTCCGTCCATGGAGGTCTTCTATTCGATCAAGACGCAGGGAGGAAGTGGTAGTTACACGCCTTCGCGTTGGCCAGTCTTTTGCAACTCATGGATATTTGATGCGTCGTGAAGATCCACCAATATGTCAGTGTTGTAGAGATATCTTCACAATAAGACATATTTTAGTTGATTGTATCGGAGTAACTAGCATTCGTGCCCTTTTTAGCTTAAAAGGTAGTTTAAAGGTGGTGCTAAGGGACGATGCCTCGGCCATTGACCGAGTGATCGCCTTCTTGCACCACTTGAAAATATTTTTTAAAATTTAATATTTAAAACATATTCTTTTTATTTATACATATATTTCTTTGTGTGTTTTTTTCTATTTATTTAAATTTAATATATTTTATGTTCTTGTTTTGTGTTATTAAGATTTATTTATTGGTAAACTGTTGCCTACTTTTATGTTTGTAATATTGTTATCATTCATTTATTGTTATAGGCTACTCTTCGTTGTTGTTATTTTGATATTTATTTTTTTATATTATTTATTGTTGTTTTTTGTTATTTATTGATGTTTCTCCTTTTTGTTATACATTTATTGTTACATATAAACATTTAATGTTATTACTGTTATGTCTAGGTCATGTTTGTTTTGTGTATTTTGTTTTATTTCTTGATGTGTTATCAAAAATATTGCCGTGTTTGTCTACCTGTTTTAATTGGCGATGATAACCACAATTGGTTTTTCGCCAGGAAAAAAATTTCATTAAATTCCTTCTATTAACTCACACTTTCCTGATATATATATATATATTTTAAAACAACATAAGGTATTCAAGTGCAAGAATATTTATTAATTTATATCCAAAGCTTTTCGTTGGTAAACAGTACCAACATCATCAGGAATGAAAATTACAATAATCTCCTTTACAAAATTGACATTATTGTAATTTTCATTCCTGATGATGTTGGTATTGTTTACCAACGAAAAGCTTGGGATATAAATTAATAAATATTCTTGTATTTGAATAACCTATGTTTTTTAAAATTATTAAACAAGAAAACGTATTATATATATATATATATATATATATATATATATATATATATATATATATATGTATGTATATATGTATATTAAATATGGTGATATGTTTTCTTGTAATATAGTTAATAAATTAAAAATATTTCAAAAACAAGAATATATTCATTAAAAGTATTCTTGTTTTTGAAATATTTTTAATTTATTAATTATATATATATATATATATATATATATATATATATATATATATCTTGTACAAATTCTCAATCGTTAACAAAATACATTTTTATTCGTCCAATCAAGTTCAAATACATTTTTTTTAAACCTAAAGTGGACGACAATTGATGCTTCATGGCACCCACAGATTTACTGCTTTATGAGAGAAAGGAAATATCCAAGTGTTCTTGTTTCAAGCGATCTAGCTCTTGAAAGCCTTCGTAGCCCATCTGTGTTTGTGGATTGGCCTAGAGGCGTCATCTCACAAAATGGTTCAGACAGAAAAAATTTAAATTAAAATTACAACAAATAAATAAAGACTACCGGAAGATGATAAATATAGATCTAGCGAGATGCTTTTGGTCGGTAGGAGAATAATCAAGAGTAATATTACGAGCCAGCAGAAACTATGGATAAATTACGAGGCCGTTATATTCGATGCACGATACAGTTAGTTTCCCCAAATTGTTCTCAGTATACCATAAACAAAAAAAATTATATGTGTTGTGAAATATATGTGGGTGAAAAAAATATTTTCTCTATTCTTCTTATAATTATAATAATTGAATATTTAAATGCCTAATAATATTAATAGGAATAATTATGAGGTAATATTACACAAACAATGGTGCGTTTTTAATTAAATAGCTCCAAACAAAAACTAATAATTAATTAAGGCGTAATTAGTTTCCTCATAAGCGTTAGAATAACAAAGTCTGATTATAGCTATACAAATTATAAACCAATTCTGAACTATGTGTTATAGTTTACAACTTGGATAGTTACACAAACTAATGACGACGACTTCCCCAACAAACCTATCTGAGAGGATAGATTATTAATTGAGAGTTTGTGTTCATTATTATTAATTAATTACCTTTACTCACAAGTTAAACTCAAATTTTAGTACAGTCATATTTATTTTAGTATATTTATTTATAAATTACTAAACTCCTGTAATAATGTACCACATTAATTATTATGTTTCTGTTTTGGATAAAATAATTAAATTTTTTATTTTGAAATTTTATTTAAAAAGTAATATTGAAATGAATAAATCGAAATGTAGAGTTGATACAATTGAATTAAAAAAAAAAATATCTATGATTGTACTACATTCTTGGGAAAATTGTCTCTTTCTAAAATCTAGTCATCTATACTATTACAGTATATACAAATCTATCGGTGTGTTTGTGTGAATGTGTTATGTTGTGTGTTGTGTGTGTGTGTGTGTGTGTGTGTGTGTGTGTGTGTGTGTGTGCGTTGTGTGTGTGTGTGTGTGTGTGTGTGTGTTGTGTGTGTGTGTGTGTGTGTGTGTGTATGTGTAGAGAGAGAGAGAGAGGGGGGGAGAGCTTATGTAATTTAGCGTATATATCTTATACAGAGAGAATTCAACGTAGATAGCTCATTTATGTATTCTGTTTAATTTTTTTTACTACTAATTAAATTATCGTAAAGCTTTTTAGGCTTTATAACACCTTACTTAAATGACTTTATGTCGAATTTTCAAATCTAACAATATTGAAGTATTTGAAGTCTTACATATGGTTGTCATTCGTAATCAGTGTGAATATGTATATATATATATATATATATATATATATATATATATATATATAATAAATTAAAAATATTTCAAAAACAAGAATACTTTTAATGCATATATTATTCTTGTAATATATATGGATTAAAAGTATTCTTGTTTTTGAAATATTTTTAATTTATTAACTATATTACAAGAAAACATATCATCATATTTAATATATATACATACATACATATATATATATATATATATATATATAAATATATTCAGTTAAAGTAAGTAACTGAAGATGCTGGTACTATTTTATCGGCGAAAAGTTTTGAAGAAATATATTCATTAGTATTCTTGTTTTTGAAATATTTTTAATTTATTAATTATATATATGTATATATATATATATATATATATATATATATATATATATATATATATATATATATATATATAAAGATTGATAACCTAAATGGAGACAGAGAGACTTAGAGAGGAAGTTTGATCCCTATTACCTATATCCAGCAGTTGCTTTCCGTACTCAGTACATTCTTCATCCTTCAATATACTCCAAGTTCAATACAGGATGCAATCAAGTTGCCGCCATCTGTCGACAATGGAAAACAATTTACCGCTGAGAAGTTACACTCCTGGTGCAGGCAAAGGCGAACTCATGACTGCGAACTGAAGCTATAACTTAGCGTTCCTCAGTCGATCTATCCAAGGATGTAAGTTATTCATCGTGTCTAATGTAGCCTACTATAAACCGGATAATATTCAATACTATAGCAACTTCATTATTGTTGAAGTTATTGCCTCTTGTTGGATATGCGGAATGTTTGCAACTAAAATAAAGGATTTAGGTAATGCATAATAATGTTTCGATGTAGGTGAGGATTCTTCTCTTTACCGGAGTTACATCGTGTCTACATCCAGCTACATCCCCTTGTAGAAAGAAATATGAAATGAATGTAGACCTACTGGGAGAGGGAAGATACAGCTGTTTTGTATTTCATAGAATGGTATATAAACGTTCACTTACTTACTTACTAGCCAACGCCCACCCTTGGCAGTTGAGCCATTTGGCAACGCGCTGACCAGTAGAGATGGGCATCCCTGAAGTTGTAGTCCTGGGCCCAGTCCAGGGCTGTGCAATCATTAAGGTGTTCGGCATTCATAAGTTCACCCCCACACAGCAGACACTCCGGGGTTGGAGCACATGAATGCGGTGGAGGTGCGCAGTCAGGTAATCATGACAGGTCTTCAATCTGAAAGGTGCAACGCTAACAGATCGGGGCAAGTTTTTGTCAACTGGTCTACCCGTCACAAGACCTTTCCACAGTTTTCCTGCTGAGAGCTCCCTCAATCGACCGTGATTCCATTTTTATGTGGACGCCTTTATTAGGGACCTGGAGGAATGTAGTGAACTCAGATACTCGGGCTGAGGGAGTCTTGTTCTCTGCTTGGCAGTTGATCAGCCTTTTCATTGCCAGTGATGCTTACATGGCTCGGGATCCACTGGAAATTAAGTACCCACCCGGCATTTATTAAAGCATTTAGTTTTCTTCTACATTCTATGGTTATACTACAGTCGGTCCGTGAGTTCCCAGAGAGATTCATGATGGCGGTCTTAGAGTGAACAAGGAAAACTGCCTTATCCGGAGCAGTGAGGTTCTCAAGTTCTATTGATGCAGCATATATGGTAGCTACCTCACCGTCATAGTTGCTAAGGTGGTCCCCGACAGCAGAAAATCCCTCAAAATATATGCAGTAGTATGCAGCACCAGTTTCGCCTGATCCAGGTATGGATGATCCATCTGTGTAAATTTGGAGCCAATCTGGTGCAGGGTATTTTTCACGCTCACTTACTGAGTATAACTGGATGTGGATTCACTTTGTCCATCACTTCCATTTATAGCACTAAGAATACGCTCAAAAACTAAATATAACTTTTTTTAATTAAGTGTATATTGTGTCATATAATGCATGTTATAACCGAATGTACCACTTGGATCCAGTTGAAGACCTTTTTTACAACAATGAATTTCGTCATACCAATATGCTGAAGTAATTTATTTAAATAATACATTATGAATAATTGAGTAGTACTGACAAGGATTTTAAACAATAAACAAATGATAGATTAAATCTAGAAAAAATTTAAGAAATATTTATGATGTACAAACTACTGAAAATAGTAAATATCGATTTTTGATATTTTTCTATTATTTTTTTCGAAGAGCTTACCGGTATACTACATCTTGCTTTCCATAAGATCTTGATAACGTTTCTGAGAATCTAAATACAGGCTGGAAAACCTAATATTTTTCAAGGAAGGAAAGCCATTTTAATAATGAGGTATACTGCAGACATGTATCCGTCACTTGGCCTTGCGTGAACTACCACTTCTGAAAACATTTAACGAGTTGAGAATGTTCTTTACATCTGCATCTGTTTAGCTTCTGCGTGTGATATGTCTAAAAATATTTAAAGAATTTTTGTTGTATCATGCCAAAGCCAATGTATGTATAATTGACCGTCAGATGCAAGTCGGTGTTTTGACAGTTCTTATCAGTCAGTCAGAGAAGGAAGGGGTTTGGTGGGCCCCGAGGTTTTGCAGCATCTGTCCCGCGACACTGGCTGCAGAAAGGAATTTTGGATCCAGGCTGGATCTTAGGAGAAGTTTTTGCATGGCAGGACAGGTTTTTAAGCTGGGGGACAACTTTTATTAATTAAATTTACTACTGGCTAACTCTTTTTTTTTAGTGACATATTATCATTTATGCACATGCTATAAACATTTGTATAATACGGATGTTGTGACATACGAGAGTAGTAATGTGTTATAATTGCTTAGGTAGTATGGAGTGAAAGGAAAGATAGGAGGGGGCAGTCCTTATCATGATTGTAGGAAAGTGTTTTTAGTGTTCATCTACATCCTATCTCACCTACAGCGATCTCTCAAGGTTAGGTGCACGGTTACTTGGTTCGCACTGTACTTTGGCGCTTTCAATATACATAACTCTACTTAATAGATGTCATTCATTCATAAAATGATATTTTTTATTTAATTCTTTCATACTCCTAAATAAGTAAATTGTCATTCGTTACGAATTATTTATTTTGAATTTGTTTATTTATTATTTTGATTTCATTATCTCCATTGCGTTTTGTAATATTTTTTTTAATATACTCTACATTGGAGATTTATTTTTATTCTCGTATTACAGTGGATTCATAGCATCTTAGGTTTTATTCAGAAGGATCATTTTACATGAAATATGTAGCAAAATTTGAATCGCATTCCTTTCATATTTGTTATATGTTATGTTTTAAATATTTTCGTGTTTGGTAAACATATATTTAAAGATAGAGTTATTAAAAAATAAACTTATACATCTAAAAGTATAAAATCGTATAAATCTATAAATACATACTTATCATATCCTGCAATATACGTAGTATCAATGAGGTGTTTTCTTATATTTATATTGATTCTTTCCGCCTCTGGTAGTAAACTAGTTCCTACTTTATTTGTTATTCTTTGCATACCTTAGGAGAACTCATGCTTAAAAATTCGACATTCTTTCAAATTTGAAACCTTTTTTTCAATTTCTTCTATTAACTCACACTCTCCTGATATTTATAGCTTATACAAATTTTCAATCGTTAAAAAATACTTTTTATTCATCCACTCAAGTTTGAATAATACATTTTTCACCTCTAGTGGATGAGTGTCACTTGATGTTACAGTTTTTCAAATACTAATTCATTAAATTAATATAATTAATTAATTTTAGTTGTATATGGGGGATACATTTTACAAAAGCTATGCAGTATAGTTTGTTCGTTGGCTTAAAATAAGGGATAAAATATGATTTCATAAAACAGCTGATTCTATGTTAAAGGTTATGTGGTTAAACATCTGTTTTATCCCATAGGTTATGTTATACAACATAGCTATTTTTAAATAAATAAAACCTCTAAACCACAAATTAGATTTATTTAAACCTTATTTATTTAAAGAAGGTTTAAATAAATGTTATTTGTGGTTTAGAGGTTTTATTTATTTAAAAATAAACATTACGCCACAGTTGCTTCATACAGTTACAACATAGCTACTTTATTTATATTGATTGTAATTATTTTAAAAAAGGTAACGAAATTAAAATTTGTATTTTTAAGTAGGAATTGACTATAAACAAATTTTTGTTTATATTACTTATTTAAAATTTTTACAATAAATTTGTCTATCGTAAAATTATGCATCAGACTTACATTTGTCAAGTAATTTTAATTTTTTAAAAATTTTCTTTAGATGACGGCAAAAATTATGGACGTTAGACAGGATGTAAAACCATAGTCAGAATAAAAAAGGCATAAAACACTATTTATCCTTGAGGTTACCACAGAATTGTTCAAAGTAAGCTTAACCTTTATGTCTATGTCATAAATGAATATTAATTGATAAAAAATATATTGGATATGCACAATATCCACGTGTTGTTCCATTAGAAATTAAAACGCTATGATCAAAAGTAAATCAGATTATCTTGCTTCGCAATCCGTAAAGATCTAGCTTTAGTCAAGGTAACCGAATATATCATCAGCTAACACAATATATCTTTCCTTCATTGGTATCACTATAGTGTCCTGAAGCTAAACCTTTGCTGTTCTTGCCAAGAACGCATGTCCTACAACAGGTAATGGCAGGATTAAAGAGCGTCGTTAGGAAGTAAACATTGTTGTGGCAACGTTCATTGGGTAATTTCTAGTGATTTATTGATTCTATTTATCATAAGCTACACATATTATTTACACTGTAAACACGTGTAAAACACTCCAGGGATGGGAGTATGTACTATCTACACGGGGTATTTCGCAACAGAAAATTAAGTTATTATTACACAAACAGCTGGGCCAGGAATAGGCTTTAGGAAGAATCTCTATGAGGATTTATAATGCATAGTATAGAATTAGTATAGATAAACGGTATAATCTTTACTAAATGATTTATCGATTTCCTCAGAAGTGGAAAGCTTTAGCATTGATTAGGTGAACATAAAATCCATGCGAACTCATATTTGATACATTACATAACTTTGTATTAAGTGCAATAGAAAAAATAAATATCAAAACCTAAAAAAAGTAAATATTTTGTGCCTATTACTTTAAGATTAGTATTAGCAATTTTTTTAAATTTATTAATTCGGTCACATTTTAGCAAGTTTTATACATTTCGAACAAACTCTTCTTATAGAGAAAAATGGACACAAATGGAGCTCCAGTCTTACACATACGCGTGCTCGCTCGCACCCCCCCCCACACACACACACAAACACGCACGCACAAACACACACACACACACAAATATAAATATTATATATATATATATATATATATATATATATATATATATATATATATATATATATTAAATTTAAAACAACATAGGTTATTCAAATACAAGAATATTGAATAAGAATATTACAATAAGTAATGCTATTGTCATTATTGATAAAAATGAGCACATAACAAAAACAGAAAAATATATAAATGATAATCAGTTTTGTCAAATATATAAAGATCCTACGAATAAATTTCAAAATTAAAAAAAATATGTTTTAAAATCTGCATATAAATTATTCAATAAAAATAATATTAGCAACTATATAAATGATAATCCGACAATTCCAATATTGAATGGTATTTTTGAAATTACATAGAATAGATAAACCAATAAGACCATTCATAAATTTCATAAATGCTCCATCTTATAAAGTATCAAAGATTAAGGTAAATATTCTTAAAGATAAAATAGAACTAAATAATAATCATACTATCATAAATTGTATTAATCTTATTGAAAAACTAAATGCAATTGGAATTAATGAATATACAAAATTAATATCATTAGATATAAAAAATATGTATACAAACATACCTATAAATGAAACTCTTGAAATTATAAAATCTAAATTAGAACACGAGATAGATAAAACATTAACATTAGAAATTTTAAATACACTCAAAATAATAACAAATTAAAATTATTTTTCATACAATGACAAAATTTATAAACAAGAAGATGGTCTTGCTATGGGCTCGCCATTATCAAATATATTACCTGAAATATTTTTACAACAATTAGATAATAAAATAAATGAAATTATAAAAATATATGATAAAAATGGTTATTGGGTTCGCTGTGTAGATGATGGAATGTATATATCAAACAATAATAATATAAATTTAACAAATATTTTGGATAAAATAAATAAATTAATAATAAAATCAAATTTACTTATGAAATTGAAACAATTAATAAAATAAGTTTTCTAGATTTAACAATAATAAGAAAAAATGAAAAATTTGAACATATGATATACCGTAAACCGACTTTAACGAACCAAATTATACCAAATAATTCTAATCATCCATATAATACAAAAATTGCTGCTTTATATAACTTATTATATAGAATGCATAAAATACCCTTGCATGAAGAAAATAAAATAAAAGAAAAAAACATAATTTATCAAATTGCATTAGAAAACGGTTATAAAAATAGTAATAATAATACAATATGGACTTCATTTTTATTTATAGGCCATGAAATAAAAAATATCACCAAATTATTTAAAAATACAAATATCAAAATTAGATAGATATTTTTTACTTTACCGATTATAATCTTTCAGAAAATTTACAAACTACCCTTTCCGTCAAAACAAAGTCTTCTTCTTCAACACTAATGAGATCTTTTATTTTATAAAATGAGAGTCTCTAATTTTGTATTCCATTAAACAAATAACGAGAAACAATCTACCTCTCCTTCCATGTTTTTGTCCTTACTAACAAACATTTAAATATGCTCAAAGTTTACGACAAATATTTTTTTCCTCAAAAAAGTTGCCTCATTCAAAAGATTTGGAAAAAGAAGAAGTTAACATTATATTGAGTCTTAAATAGCAGCTCTACAAATTTCCTGCGGTACATGTACCGAAGAATGGAAAATTACAGTGAGCAAGATAAGACCCCTATAAAATTATAGTGAGCAAGATAGGGCCTCTTCAAAATTATAGTGAGCAAGACAAGACCTCTTCAAAATTATAGCGAGCAAGATAGGGCCTCTTCAAAATTATAGTGAGCAAGATAAGACCTCTTCAAATTTATAGTGAGCAAGATAGGGCCTCTTCAAAGTTATAGTGAGCAAGATAGGGCCTCTTCAAAATTATATTGAGCAAGATAAGACCTCTTCAAAATTATAGCGAGCAAGATAGGGCCTCTTCAAAATTATAGTGAGCAAGATAAGACCTCTTCAAATTTATAGTGAGCAAGATAGGGCCTCTTCAAAGTTATAGTGAGCAAGATAGGGCCTCTTCAAAATTATAGTGAGCAAGATAAGACCTCTTCAAAATTATAGCGAGCAAGATAGGGCCTCTTCAAAATTATAGTGAGCAAGATAAGACCTCTTCAAATTTATAGTGAGCAAGATAGGGCCTCTTCAAAGTTATAGTGAGCAAGATAGGGCCTCTTCAAAATTATAGTGAGCAAGATAAGACCTCTTCAAAATTATAACGAGCAAGATAGGGCCTCTTCAAAATTATAGTGAGCAAGATAAGACCTCTTCAAATTTATAGTGAGCAAGATAGGGGCTCTTCAAAGTTATAGTGAGCAAGATAGGGCCTCTTCAAAATTATAGCGAGCAAGATAAGACCTCTTTAAAATTATAGCGAGCAAGATAGGGCCTCTTCAAAATTATAGTGAGCAAGATGGGCCTCTTCAAAGTTATAGTGAGCAAGATAGGGCCTCTTCAAAATTATAGCGAGCAAGATAAGACCTCTTCAAATTTATAGTGAGCAAGATAGGGCTTCTTCAAAGTTATAGTGAGCAAGATAGGGCCTCTTCAAAATTATAGCGAGCAAGATAAGACCTCTTTAAAATTATAGCGAGCAAGATAGGGCCTCTTCAAAATTATAGTGAGCAAGATGGGCCTCTTCAAAATTATAGTGAACAAGATGAGACCTCTTAAAAATTATAGTGAGCATGATACGACCTCTTCTAAATTATAGTAAGCAAGATAGGATGTCTTTAAAACTATAGTGAGCAAGATAGGGCCTCTTCAAAATTATAGTGAACAAGATAAGACCTCTTCAAAATTATAGCGAGCAAGATAAGACCTCTTCAAATTATAGTGAGCATGATAAGACCTCTTCAAAATTATAGTGAGCATGATAAGACCTCTTCAAAATTATAGTGAGAAAGATAGGATGTCTTTAAAATTATAGTAAGCAAGATAGTACCTCTTCAAAATTACAGTGAGTCACAAGAGCAGGACACCAAAATTAAAGTCAGTCATCATGACAAAATTTCCGTGAGTCATATGAGCAGGATTTCTAAATTGTAGGTATTCAATATTTCAACACTTCAAAATTACAGTGACTGGCAAAAAAATCAAAAATTGTAATGATACATAATAGCATCTCAACAAACGTCCTGTGGTTCATATACAGGCGAATGCAAAATTATGGGGTTTAACCTCTGTGTTTTGTAACGGCCTTACAAAGAGAAAAATAAGTAACGGAAAGGGATGGTATTTACAAAGAAAGTTCACAAATTATTACATAACTAATTTTAAAAACGAGAAAAATCACACAGAATAAAATTTTAAAAAAGTTTCGAAAAAGAAAATAGTGAACACGGAAAAAGATGGATAGAGAATTATAAAAGAGCTTAAATATTGCTTACCTATACATAAAGTAAATAATTATAAGTAACTCTTAAAATATTTATGTAATCTATTTATAATCTAATTCCATTGAATTTATAACAGTTTCTTCAGGACAATAACACAACATGTTATATAAATAATTAAAGTTAGTAAGATCAGATGCATAGAAGCCGTGACTTAACTCGTTATTGGACTTTTAATTAAACTCCCAAGTTTTAATTAGCACAGATGTCCAATTTTCAACAGATGGTGGCCTTTTAAAGTTCAAACAGAATCAAATTAAAAAGTTCTGAATGCTACATAATTTGCAAAATCCAGCTGAAAAATCCAATTTCCTTCGTTACTGAAATTTGCGTTAAAAAAATCATCATGTGTTTTCACGAATTATCTATATACGTAAAACCAATAAGATGTGAGTAGCCAGGGCTATATAAAAGCAACTTCGTAGTGTGGAATATTTAAAAGCAAATTTTGTAAATTACCTTTTGTAATTTAATTTCCAAATGTAGAACACATAGTGTGCTAATTACGACTGGTGTAGATTAATTTATTGTTAAAATCAAATTGTTTATTAGTTATGCTTATGTGGTTAAATGGTAAACAATTTAACAGTCTCTCTTACTATGTACATTCTTTTATTCTACATATTATAATGAAAATATTGGAAAGAACCCCAATACCACAAAAATAATCAAAAATAACAAACAAAAAAAGTTACTTAAGATTAAACCCTTGTTTACCTTTCGATGTCCATGTCCTCATCATCAGAGGGTCTTATTACAAAATTACAATCTAGCAAACAAAAAGTTACAAATTACCAAGGGCTCTTTGTTTCTTGTTTGCTAGATTGTAATTTTGTAAGACCCTCTGATGATGATGACATGGACATCGAAATAAACATAGGGGTTTAATCGCAGGTAACTTGTTTTATTTGTTATTTTTTTGGTATTGGGGCTCTTTCCAAAAACTCCATCGTATTATATTGTACCACTGTACTATTGATATTGTGCATTTCTACATATTATGTTTTGAAATTAATTATTTCTTTCAAGGGTAAAACAAATGGTGATTTATATTTAAGGAACTTAAAAGTAGGGTTCATAGAATTCCTATGCTATATGGGAGAGTTATGACCCACACATAGCTACATTGTTATGCCTCGTGGTCGTCTCAAGATAATACCAAATCACAAAGGATCTATAGGGGTATGTACATTATATCTATTTTGTTATTAAATAGGTGCATACGAGGGTGGGTCGAAAAAATAAAATTTTGTTTTTTAAACGCTAAACCGCGGAAAACTCTCGTCTGGGGTAGACAATTAAAATGTAAAGTAAATAAAAAATATACATTGAACTCCTAGCTAGCGCATCATACTGAAAATGTTGGTTTTTCAGAAATCAAGTCATTTCTCAATTATTTCTATAATCCTTAGCCAATAACATTTTAAAGCGCTGTAGTGAAAATTGTTTAATTAAAAGTTTAAAAAATAGCAAATAAGTGTGAAACAGACAATATATCTTAATTTGCGGTAGCGCAAAAGACTTAAATGTCATTAAGTTATTGCCTTTTTAAAAGCAGCTGTAGCCTCGAGCATTCTGAAAGATACAGGTATGATACTAATGATGGCCACTCCCATGTTGTTCATAAAGTAAAATAAGAAGAGGAAAAAAGGCTAAACGTAGAGAACTTCAAAACCAGAGCACAGAAGAACGCAACCCCTCCAAGGTTGGTTTGCACCGCATTTCCCGACTCACACAAGGATGAGGGGGTTGATTTGGAATAGTTCTAGGATAAGGAAGCAATCAATTAGCTCAGCTGGTAATGCAAGCTGTTTATAGCAGACATTGCGTAGGCGGTGGCTTCTTCGGATAGAGTTGGGGTTACTCGAGAAGGCAAAATACAATACAAACAAAGTATGCATTTGCAAAAATAAACTATCCTAAAATCAGGTATGAGAAACATTTCCAAATTCCATGCAAGTTTTTGTATTTCAGTGGGATTAGAATTGTTAAAAATATATATTGATTTGTTTTATTGTTTGTAGGTTTTTAGTTTTACCATTTGTGTTGGCGACCGAAGGCTTTGAGTTTGAGGCTTTGAATATATTGATTTGTTTTATTGTTTGTAGTTTTTTAGTTTTACCATTTGTGTTGGCGACAGAAGGCTTTGAGTTTGAGGCTTTGAAAATATTGATTTGTTTTATTGTTTGTAGGTTTTTAGTTTTACCATTTGTGTTGGCGACCGAAGGCTTTGAGTTTGAGGCTTTGAATATATTGATTTGTTTTATTGTTTGTAGGTTTTTAGTTTTACCATTTGTGTTGGCGACAGAAGGCTTTGAGTTTGAGGCTTTGAATATATAGATTTGTTTTATTGTTTGTAGGTTTTTAGTTTTACCATTTGTGTTGGCGACCGAAGGCTTTGAGTTTGAGGCTTTGAATATATTGATTTGTTTTATTGTTTGTAGGTTTTTAGTTTTACCATTTGTGTTGGCGACAGAAGGCTTTGAGTTTGAGGCTTTGAATATATTGATTTGTTTTATTGTTTGTAGGTTTTTAGTTTTACCATTTGTGTTGGCGACCGAAGGCTTTGAGTTTGAGGCTTTGAATATATTGATTTGTTTTATTGTTTGTAGGTTTTTAGTTTTACCATTTGTGTTTGCGACAGAAGGCTTTGAGTTTGAGGCTTTGAATATATTGATTTGTTTTGTTATTTGTAGGTTTTTAGTTTTACCATTTGTGTTGGCGACCGAAGGCTTTGAGTTTGAGGCTTTGAATATATTGATTTGTTTTATTCTTTGTAGGTTTTTAGTTTTACCATTTGTGTTGGCGACCGAAGGCTTTGAGTTTGAGCTTTGAATATATTGATTTGTTTTATTGTTTGTAGGTTTTTAGTTTTACCATTTGTGTTGGTGACAGAAGGCTTTGAGTTTGAGGCTTTGAATATATTGATTTGTTTTATTGTTTGTAGGTTTTTAGTTTTACCATTTGTGTTGGCGACCGATGGCTTTGAGTTTGAGGCTTTGAAAATCGTATAAGCTGTTATTGTTTTCCAATAGCTTGATAGAAACCCAGAACGGAATAATAATGTATTTTTGAATTTACTCTTCTTGTCTCTGTATCCATAGTGGGTCATCTTAAATACCAAGTGAACCAGCATATGATCCAATACAAGTAAACAAAATCGAAAATTTACTTTCTATGAAATCTGGTGTGATTTCAAATTTAAGATCAACATAATTAAAAATTTGAACCAACAGTTAAGAGATTAAGTTAATTTATGTATTTGTAGTCACTCCTTTAACCCACATACTGCTTTTCGTTACTACAAAACTCTTTAAAAGCTTTTATCAACTTATAATTCTTGAAACTGATTTTAATTTTTTATATTGTACTATTATTTTAACTCTCTCTATAAGTATATATTAAACAAATAAATATAGCTGGTATAATTTTTCAATCGTAGTAGTTTTTAATCTATAGTTTTTTCAATCAATAGTTTTTATTGATCCACTCAAATTCAAATACAATTTTTTAAAACCTGTAGTGGATAACACTTGATTTTAATAGAGTATTTTCATATATTTATTCGCACTTCAATTCCTTCCTATTAAGTTCACAGTCTTCCTATTTAAACAAATATTTATATGCAGTAGAGTCTCAATATTTCGAGGTAGATGGGACCGAGATCCCCTAGGATTACACGGAAATACCTTCTTGTACATTAGAAAAAAGGGGTGGTAATGAACGCTAACACTTAATTCAGAATGAATGTTGCTTGGGAATACATTGTTCATTACGGTTGCTACAGTTTTTTGAAAAGTTATGAAGTGTCTTCTGCTTCTGCCTATCCGATAGTTTTCGTTCTACGGTGTCGCGCAAACGTTTAACACCCTGATCCATCGGCTGGATTAGCCTCGTAACATTTAGGGACAGAAAAAAAGCACGGATATCATCAAAGCACAGTTGATCGTCATTGGGATGTGACGGTGCATTGCCTAACAGTATACCATTTGAATTTCCTTTAAAATAAATAAAATAATCCGAAATAGAAATAGCCTCGAACATAACGTAAGCTCGAAGTATCGGGACTCGGATTTTCAAAACTCTACTGTATCTTCTTTAAATTTTCAATCATCAATAAAATACGTTTTACTAATCCAGTCAAGTTCAAATGCATTTTATTAAACTTGTAATGGATGACATTTGATGTTATTAGTTTAAAAAAAAATATTATTACATTAATTAAATCTAAATAATTACTTTAACTATTTTGCTGCTTAATATTGTGATTCTCCCATATGTATATTATTTTGAATTATTTAATAAAAAGTAATAAAAATTGTATACTCTCGGCAGCAAAAACTAAGAAAGAAGAGTAGAAATTCCCAACAAGACAAGAGGGTAGGTAGACTCATAAGGAGTTTGTACAATTAAACCCGGAGAACCACCTTGAATATTTATATAGCAGTTCAAGGTCTGCTTGACTTGTTAAAACACTGAATTTATATTTAACACCACAAATATAATTAAAATAGATAACACTAGTTTCAAGAGCGGTGTGTCGATCGACGCATCGGGCCTGTGCGTGGTCTTGAAGAGATGAACGAGGTATACTCTGAAGTGTGGCATATAACTAAAACTCATTTAAGTTTGATTTAAATAACTTCACAACCACTGATCACAATAGAACCGTCTTTAAGCATTAATGTTTGTTCATACAAGCGGTTAACTACAAATTAATGTACTTGTGCAATGTTACTAACCACGCGGTTTAACATGTAAAATTGAGCCCAGCTAAGAATCTTAAGAAATTTAAGAAAATAATTCATAATGCGGTTTAACAATAAGAGAAATTATAGCTTCGATTCAATCGGCTAAAATACTTGACTAAAGAAAGCGAACATACTCACTAAACTGATACACAAAAACAACAACTAGACGAAACGGAAATGTACAACAGTGGGTACCTAGATCGAAACAATTATGGATCTGAACTAGATCATAGAGGAAATATCTTTCTGTAGCAAATAGCACTCAGATATTAGTCTGAATTGAAGATAGAGTAAGCGGTGGAACTGAATTGTGTGTAGAGTGCAACAGCTGATTCTAAGTGATACGCTAATAATAAAAATAACAACAAAGCTGCACCTGTGAAAGTGGGTGCAAAATTACAAGCGTCTCAAAAGAGGACCATTTCTAACTCCCCTTCTGAGTCAAAAAATTCCTCGGATTCCACCACTACAATAGTGGTGATGGAAACTGATGACTCTCTGCCTGGAACGTCCAACATTCCGGGCCAGCAAATTGTCAATGGCCAGGTGAATCCATTTCACTAAAATACAATGTCCACACCTAAACAAACCGTGATTCAGTGGAACATTAATGGTGTTAGAAGTCACATTGAGGATCTCAAAATAATTGTAAGAGATGTGTCTCCTATGTACATCTGCATTCAAGAGGCATATCTCCATGAATCGCACAATTTCTATCTAAGGGAGAATTCAGTTTACAGATCGGACTTCGTTACAGAAAATCGAGCTAAAGGTGGCGTAGCTATTCTAGCCCGTAACTGTGTCGACGCCGTTCCTGTGAGCTTAATAACTCCCTTACAAGCAGTGGCAATTCAAACAGCTGTTCTGTACAAACTCACTCTCTGTTGTGTCTACCTTCCACCAAGTGACAACCTGCAACAGAGAGATCTTGTAGACCTTATAAATCAGTTACCAACTCCGTTTTTATTAGTGGGCGATTTCAATGCCCACTATGTTTCATGGGGTTCACCAGAATGCAACCCGCGAGGTAATCTGATCGATAGCATCAGATCGGAACTGGATTTATACCTGCTAAATGACGGTTCTCCGACACATTTAGAAGCGTCAACAGGTGGATGGACGGCTGTAGACTTGTCATTATGCAGTTCGGCTTTGGCTATAAGGCTAAAATGGTCAGCATTGCCTGATCTTTACAGTGGCGACCACATTCCTATTGAGATCTCTTTGTGTGACTCCTCACCCTGTTGTGTTCGACATCCCCGTTGGATCCTGAAAAAACCAACTGGGGACAAATTTCACAAGATCTAGAATCACTGGACGTGGATTACTTGGCTCCCATTGATGACATTGTCAATTCATTTACAAAAACAGTTTTGAATGCCGCCGGAAAGGCAATTCCGAAAACCTCATCCAAACCACGACGACCACCTGTTCCGTGGTGGAATGATGAGTGCACTGTGATCCTTCGTCAACGGAGAAAAGCTCTGAACCAGTTCAAGAGACATACAACGAGTGAAAACCTGGAAAAATATAAAATCTTCCGTGCGAAAGCACGGAGAATATTTAGGCAAAGTAAACGAGAATCATGGCCGCAGTACATTGGCACAATTACAAGAGCTATAGCTCCATCCACAGTAGGGAAGAAATTACGATCAGTCTGTGGCATTTCCGTTCCGATGCCATTAATTTCATTAAGGCATCCGGATGGAGTTATGACCACGGACTGTGAGGAAATTGCCAATGTGCTAGCGTTATCGTTCTCAAAACATTCTTCATCATCTGCATACAAGGACGCTTTCCAGTTGTACAAACGTAAACAGGAAGCCTTACCTTTCACCGTTGGATTGTCTGGAGATTCTTGTTTGAATATCTATTTCTCTATCGACGAACTAGAGTCAGCTCTCTCGTCAACGAAGGATTCTGCTCCAGGCCCGGATGATATTGTTTACTCCATGATTAAAAATCTACCACCGTCGGCAAAGCTAGTTCTCCTTCGGATATACAACCGTATATTTGGTGAGCACGGTTTTCCCGATGCATGGTTAGAAGCGACAATAATTCCTCTTCTAAAACAAGGAAAGGACAAAACTAATCCCAGTAGTTACAGACACATCTCTCTGACCAGCTGCCTATACAAACTACTGGAGAAGATGGTCAACCGTCGTCTTGTCTGGTATCTAGAAACAAACAAACTTCTTTCTAACGTTCAGTGTGGTTCTAGACAAGGACGTTCATCAGTTGACCAATTGGTTTTGTTGGAGTCAGCTATACAGAATGCCTTCATCTTACGACAAACACTGACAGCGTTTTTCTTTGACCTTGAGAAGACATATGACATGGCATGGAGAAGAGGAATTTTGAACGTATTGAAATCATGGGATATACAAGGTAACATTCTTGCTTTTATACAAAATTATTTGAACAACAGGACTTTTCGTGTACGTCTAGGAGGCATATATTCTGATCGTTGCGAACTAGAGAATGGTGTACCACAGGGTGGCGTTTTGAGTGTAACGCTGCTTGCCGTTGCCATTAACAGCGTCACTTCAAACGTACAGTCACCGATCCACTGTTCCCTGTTTGTAGACGATTTTTGTATATATGTGGCTGCTAGAAGTATGGCAACAGCGGAAAGATCCTTACAATTAGTCATTAATAAATTGCAAGAATGGACCAAATCTACGGGCTTCAAGTTTTTGGCTTCGAAGACCCAGTTTATAGCATTTAGTCGTCGCAGGCAACACCAGGAATCTATTCTTTATCTTGATGGTACGCGGCTTCAGACCGCGGATAATGTGAGATTTTTGGGTCTTTTATTGGATAAAAGACTTTCATGGAATCCGCATGTGCGTGATTTGAGGACCCGGTGCAGCAAGATATTGGATATGTTGAGAGTTCTAAGTTGTACAAATTGGGGAGCAGACAGAACCTGTATGCTCCGTTTCTATCGCGCAGTTGTAATATCGCGCATAGATTACGGCTGTATAGCCTATTCATCTGCTCGACCTACGGTTCTGAAACTCCTGGATTCAATACATCACGCTGGCCTTAGACTTTCTACTGGTGCTTTTAGATCAAGCCCAATCTCCAGCCTTCTAGTTGAAGCTGGAGAACCATCTCTCTCAATCCGACGTCAAATTTCATATTACACTGGTCCTCGAAGTAAACCTAAATATCTGGCGTTCAAAGTAGTTTTTGATCACTACCTCGAGGATCGTTACAATGTGCGTCAACGTTCAACTGCTCCCTTCCGAATAAGAACGTTGCTTATTTTTAGCAATCTAAATTTAGAACATTCACCTATATTCGAACGAACATCATGCTACATTCCTCCATGGACAATTCAAAAGCCAAAATGTGATTTCTCATTGTCCAGTTACCTGAAACACAATACTCCTGACGTTATTTATCGTCAGGCATTTTTGCAGATTCAACTAACTCACCAACATACTGTGACTATATTCACAGACGGTTCAAAACTGGACAATGGGATAGGTTGTGCATTTTTTATGGAAGGACAAACTTTCACTTACGGATTAC
The DNA here is from genome assembly GCA_036971475.1 of Prosapia bicincta. Taxonomy (NCBI): domain Eukaryota; kingdom Metazoa; phylum Arthropoda; class Insecta; order Hemiptera; family Cercopidae; genus Prosapia; species Prosapia bicincta. The sequence goes on from JBAIZL010000003.1 coordinate 36,909,383, forward strand.
CCTCAGCCTGTAGCGTTTTTACTGCAGAACTTTATGCAATTTTCCAAGCTTTAAGATCAATTCCGTCTGCAAAATCTAAATATCTTGTGTGTTGTGATTCCAAAAGTGCTCTCCAGGCTATTCGGGAAATGTACACTAAGAACCCTTTAGTTGGAGACATCTTGTGCTCAATACACTGGCTCCAATTGAGGTGTCGAGGTGTCATTTCTCTGGGTCCCTGGTCACTGTGGAATATTCGGAAACACTAATGCAGATGAAGGTGCAAAATTAGCTACAGGTATGGCCATCTACACAACGTGTGATGGCATCAGATTTTGAATGCATAGTTAAAACTACACTATTCTCTGTTTGGAATGAAGAATGGCAAAATGTAAATAGAAACAAGCTGAGGGACATCAAAAATACCGTCCGACCATGGGGGACATCTGTTCGTTCGAATCGTAGGGAGGAAGTGGTGGTAACTCGACTTCGCATCGGCCACTCTTTGTTAACGCATGGATGGTAGATGAGACATGATGATCCACCACTTTGTCCGTTTTGTAAAAGTACCATCACAATCAAGCACATTCTGCTTGATTGTGATGAGTTGACAAATTTGTATATTTGTTACAATCTTCGCGGTAGTTTAAAGGTGGTTTTAAGGCTATCAACCGTGTCCTCGCTTTCTTACGCCACCTTAATATATTTAATAATATTTAAATTTTGTATAATTTTAGGTTCTTTAGTTTTAGATAATTACAATTAGTTTTAAACATTTATTTTATTTTATTTTGTTTTATTTTGATTAGTTTTATTTATGTAATATTTTTTTTAAAAAACTTAACTTTAGTTAGGCGATGATAACCTCAATAGGTTTTTCGCCTGGAAAAAAAATCTGAGTGATACGCGAAGCAGACGACAGACGGTAAATAACCTGAGTCACTGAAGGATAGGTTAAGTCCTGTACTTAACAAACATATTTTTTTAAAGTAGGAATTTACTTGTTTTTCATGTTACTTGCTACAAAAATTACAATTTTAGGTTCTAGTTTATTTATAATTACTTGTGTATTTATGATTCCAAGAATCATTTCCTCCCTTGAGTAAGGAAAACAACGTATTCATCTGTGCAATACATTAACAAGGCACCTGTTATACAGAGAATGTTGCGTTTCCACGAAGTTCTCAAAAGGAACTTTGAAGATAGAATTTCAAGCTTGTTAGCTCCCTTCAGACAACACATCCACTATTAATGCATTGCTTTACAATACAGTTCTCTACAGTTTACTGCGTTTTATTGTGTTTGTTCCAAATATAAGTTAAACTTTAGACTAGTTTTACCTTGAAGTATTTGTTACAAATTTGCTTATTAGGAATATGACAGAATACACTTTGTAACAATGTGGAAATAAAGGTATTAATTTTAAAAACGTCTTTTAAATAAGATTTTGAATACGTAGAGGAATCTTGTCATTGGTTTCAGTTTGAAAGACATTCGAATAGTCTGAAGGTAACGTTAGTGCGGCATAAATGTTAGTAAATAGCATTTAGACCATGTTTTGTTAGGTAAACGGCTAACCAAATTTAACAATATATTAATAGATAGATAGAGTGATTATTGTGAAGAGCTTTTTAGCTATAAATCTAATGAAACGTTATTTTAAAACTTTTTTCCCTCATATGGTTTTTACTTAGTAAAAGTTGCCATAATCGGTTCAGAACGAAATGTTCTAGAATTACTCTATAAAAAACTTCTAATATTCAAATACAGTTTATTTATTGAATTGAAATATAATTATAACGCAGTGAATTCCACACGTAAGAATTAGAAATATTCAAAAACGAAATGTTATAATTTATGAATTAATAATTATTTCAATATTTCCATACATGTTTACTTTATTAAAAAAATTCATAAATTATTGTTCAAAATAACTTTTTAAATACAACTCTTATTCTTGTAACTAATCTTAATAAATTATTAAAATGGACGAGAAGGATGTATTAAACAGAGATTTAATAACACAGTAAACGAATTATTAATGCATTTATACCCAAATAAAGCTGATCCTATTAGTTTTAGATATATTTTGTTAACATATTATTTTCATGGATATCTTTGAATTTAATGAGGAAATAGTTTTTCATTTATTTGAAAAATTTTAAATTTTCTTTTGTTAATTCAAACAATATTGTTACACCTCATTTGGACTTTAGCTTCGCAATTAACCAGCGATTCTTAAAACAGCAGTAATTCGAAACTAAAAAGCATTAAACGTTTAGTTATACTTCACAAGCGTTCTAGGTTTGTTATACCTCAACAGGTTAGACTAATGGACAAACTGTATTGACATAGCGTAAGGACAAAATGTAATTACGTATTAGTTAAAGGTCGGCGTTATGAATTTATTCGTGTAACATTTATAAATAATTATATAATTCTATTTTTTAACGCCAAATAAATCATAAACCAGTGAAATATTTAGGAGGTTAAAGTTGGAGCGGGCAATCCCGTCTAGCATCGGGAGCCGTCTAGCCCTCGATACAGCCATCCTCTAGTGAGCTGCCTTCTCACATGCACATGTTGTCAGTATCCCTGCCGCACGTGATGGAAACGGGACTGATTCCCCATGCACCAAGCTGATAAGCTCTTTCCATGAAGAATCAGGAGATATGAAATGAAACAGTGTAATAACTGTTGCCTTAAGAGCGGGATGAAAAACCCTGGACGAAAAAACCCTGCTAGGAAAAGCCCCGCGATCGATCATGCTAAGGGATAAGGAGTGGTATTACCTTACAAATAACTCTGTAGTGAGGCCATGGCAGAAATAATATGTACCTGTTCTTCCAATGCTTACTCGAAACTGAAGTAGCACGCGAATCAAAATTAGTACTTCCGTTGGGGCTTAGCTGCCCTGGGAACATAACTGTGAAGCAGATTAATATTATTATGTATATGAAGATACATATGGTCCAATAGGTTCCTGTGACGATACCAAACAAGAGTAGCATAATTGCAATTAGACCACCCTGGAAGTAAAACCAATTTGTTCTTCTACCTCAATTTGCTACAAAAATCCTACTCTGACTCAGATAGCCTTAATACTTGAAAGTATATTTATACTACTGAACACTGCCGTAACAATATATGTAAATACCCTAAGTTATAATTATGAGAAATGTAATAAAAAAGTACACACTTATCTATAACTACCTGTATGCATGTATATCTCGTTATATGTTAGCTTATTCAAACGGTTTTGTGAAATCATTACAAAACAAATGATAATCCTAAGGACAAATACAACTAATTGGATTTGCCCGTTTGAAATGATCAAAACCTCTTCAACAACAATCAACGTTACACAACCATTGGAATATGATGACGCGATCGTTATTCATACATAGACTCTATATTTATCTATTTATATATAACTTTGTAAACCTTTTGTTATTTTGTTATTATTGCATTACATTTGTCGTTATTATTGTTTAGGGTTTTGTTCTCAATTACAAGTTATTATCATCAAGTTTATTTATTTTTGCAATATAAGTATTATGTTTTTAATTTTTTTCGGTACTATTTTTGTTTTCTCAACATTTATTAATTAGTTAGAATAAATCAAAGTGAAGTTGTGATTATGAATACGCGGTCATTACACGAGTCGTTGACTACAACGAGGAGGACAAACAGACAACAGAGTAATATATTTTTCTTGATAAAATACCTGGAAAATTAGATGGAGTTTTTTTAGATGTTTTTACAAACTGCTTCTTTCTATTGCAACGTAACTCTCGATTGTAAAAGTATGACTGAAGCGTAAGTCATATCGCGTAAGGTATCTACAGCGCGCAACACACCTCATGCAACTGTTATCTACAGCTGTGCTCCAACTATGTTCCAGTATCCTGGTATTTTAAAAAATCCACCTATTTATTCAAAACATTTTAAGGTTTGTCGAAAACCATAAAAATCACGTTGAACGTGGTTCTAATGAAAAACATAAACCCTCGTCACATTGGTAAAATTTTCGTTTGGAAGTATTTTTATAAACACTGTATATCATACACAATTTCAAGAGCACAGTGGTACAATATATTACAATGAAAATATCTGAAACAACCCCAATACCACACCAATAATTAAAAATAACAGATAAAACAAGTTACTTGAGATTAAACCCTTAAGTACCCTTAGATGTCATCGTCATCATCAGAGGGTCTTAATACAAAATTACAAACTAGCAAACATGAAGTAAGAAACTAGAGTGACCTGGAAGAAGAGGGTCATTCTAGTTTGTAACTTCTTGTTTGCTAGATTTTAATTTTGTAATAAGACTCTCTGATAATTACGATGACATGGACATCTAAATGGACATGTAAATAAGGGTTTAATCTTAAGTAACCTATATTATCTGTTATTTTTTAATATTTTTGTAGTATTGGGGTTGTGTTCAATATTTTAGTTGTTTATTATCATTGCGTCTTCAGCCAGTACTATCAGTGGCCATTTATATTGCATATTTCAACCCCTGTGAGGTCAAAGAGACTATTCCGAAAGAACAAGGATATTGAAAGTCCTTTGTCTACGAAAACATGTTCATAAATCCAAGTTTTTTTTTTGTATCAATTTAATGATTTTCAAAATCCACTACAAGGTCTCCTTTGGTCTTCCTAACCTTCGAACGCTTTGGGGTAAAATTAATGGAATTGTGTTGTGTACATGTTGGTAGCAGGTTTATGAAGGTATTTATGTCTAAAGTTCGACTTACTCCAAACCCAGAGACTCGGAATATACATCACCAAGTGGAAGAGTTTGCAGGAAAGCGATGGTTAAGCTTGGAGGAACAGGGAACATATGAAATCATATGTTGTGAGCTAGTTGCTGTTTGGTAATAGCGTGACGTGAAAGCAATGATTTATTGTCATATTTGGATCACCACACGTAAAGAAGTTATCACTTCAAAAAAAAATTGATTGAAACTATTAAAGTGTTTTAAAACTCGTTAACCATATGTCAAACTTATAATTTGGGTAAAATTTTCGAAACACATAACAAACTTTGAGATAATATTGAAAATTACCTAGTGCTCCAAAAAAACGTTTTGCCTTAGTAAGTTTTAAAAAATCTTAAATTTTATGTTAACCAAGTCTAACGACTATAGTTGAAAAATAAAGTAGAAGTGTCTCAGAAAGGCCGTGGACAAAATAAAAGGTTGTTACAAACTATTTACTATCCAGTTCTATGTATGATTTAAATTATTTAATTTCAGTCATACATTTAAATGTTGTTTAATGTTGAAATATTTTCGTACTAACTTTTATTCTAAAGCTTTAAATTTTAAAGCTCTAACAAATCGTGAAATCTACGATTAGAAATAAATGGTTTGGCAGAGCTTTTCATCACAGATTGAAATGTCAGGTAAAAGCCGCACACAGATGTCACGGGTATGGAGTAATTACTGTATGCATGAGAGGGGGTGGCGAGATTTCACTGCACCGTTTTAATTTCGCCGGCAAATAATACCACCCGTTCGTTGCTGATGGAGGGTTATGTTGATCCGCGCCGTGCATATGCTGCCACACGGGCATGTTTACTCAACCGAAGTGCTGATTTCATGTTGCCACGCCCTATTTGCTCTTCTTACTTCCGGTCATGGCTGGCTAAACTCAAACAAAAATACTGTGTACATGGCCAATTAGCAAAGTATGTAAAAACAGAAAACGTTAAAAAAAAGTTGAGCCAATTTCAATACGTATGGCTGTGGGATCAGGGTTAATACCGGATTACTGATTGGGTTCAGGGCAATGTATACAGGTCACCAAGGGCGAAGACTACTCTTTTTTTTATATAACAGATCGTTAAAACCTACTATATTTGTACTGAATTTGTTTCGGTTGAAGATTGGAAATTATATACAATTATTATTATAATAATTACTATATATAATTATTATAATTTTATAGGCCCACGCTAAATTCGTTGCCGGCTTTTAAATAGACAACAGATGGGAACCTCTAATACATAAATTGATAAATAAATAAATATATATATATAGCATCTATAAATAAATATATAAGAATATTATATAAGAATATATATATAAATATATATATAAGAATAAATATATATATATATATATATATATATATATTCTTTGAGAATGCTGGAACTATACTCCGGTGAAAAGCTTCAGCATAATTGTAAATGTTGAATAAAATATATCTTGATTATGAACTTTTTGAAGTTATTTAATAATTATAACAAATCAAGAAAAAATAATCATCTTTAATATAATATATATATATATATATATATATATATATATATATATATATATAAATATAAAATACGTTTTCTTGTTTGATAATTTAAAACAACATAGGTTATTCAAATACAAGAATATTTATTATTTTATATCCAAAGCTTAATCCAGAAATATATAAATCAAATTTCGCAAATCATTGTAATAATAATAAGCACCAATTTCCAAATATTGAAAATATGAGACTTATAAAAGAAATTAATAAGGGATTAAGAATGAATATATATGAAGCATTCGAAATATATAAACACAATAATAATAACAAATTAATAAAAGAACAAATACAAATACATTCTAAATTTGATAGTATAATCAATGTCTATAATGTTACAGCAACAAAATAAATTTGGCAATTTGTATAAATTTAGCAACAATTCTATTTCTAATTAAACATATGTTTTAGGCCTATAGCTTACATTATTGTAATTTTCATTCCTGATGATGTTGGTACTGTTTGCCAACGAAAAGCTTTGGATATAAAATAATAAATATTCTTGTATTTGAATAACCTATGTTGTTATATATATATATATATATATATATATATATATATATATATATATATATAAGGTAGTGAAAATACATTTTTAAAGTTATTTAGATATGACTATTTCCAAATATTTCGGTTGATATTATTTGAGACAATAATGTTTGTATATCATGTACGATTTCTGTCTCTATCCGGATTTAACCTTTTTACCAAATATAACGAAACTGTTAATGCGTTCAATGACTATTAAATTATATTTATTATTGTTTAAAACTTGTAATAATTACTTTTCGAAATAAACCTATTAACGAACTTCTAAATAAACACTGGTAATTAGTATTACAGTACTTGTTTTATACTATTTACCTGAAATGGAGATTTGTTGGTGATGAATTTGCATATATACAGACAATCAAACCATTTTTAAAAGGAAATAATTTCAGTCTGTCTGAGTGGTGTCGTTTTAGTTTTGAGAAGGACTGTTTGCTTGATTAAAAGACATATTATGGGATTCCTTTTACGGAAGCAACTTCTGGCGTTTAGTTCACTGAGTGTTGTAGCGGCTCTTTTTATAAACTCAGATATCCAGGGGCAGGTCAAGGACCAACCAGGACACCCCCAAAGGTGAAAAACAAATACAGTTTCAGTGGATCCCCTCACACTGCGACATCGATGGCAAGGAAAAAGCAGATAGAATCCCCAAGCAAGCAGCAGAAATGGCCCCGGTTTTCTTACCACAAAACTCCCTGAAAAAATGCCCCAGTGCTGCGAAAGCATCAGTCAGAGGAAAATGGATCCACCGTTGGAGAGAGGAAACCAACAGTAGAAACATCTACGCCATACAAAAAGAACCACATGACCTAGAGACGTATCAAGGAGTTCCCAGAACGTAAGTACAGAAAGAAGTTGAGGACGTTTAAGGTTGTGCTTAACAAAACTTGAGTCGAACATTGAGGAACTGTGTGAAAAGAAGCAAGCTCACCCTTCTCATTAATTTTTTAAAATGCGTTTAAAATATATTTCCAAATGTATTGTGTTTTTTTAATGTAAAAAGGGTTTTTAATACCGCCCCCATCAAAACAATTGGCTATGCAACATTTTATTATGTCACTAAGGGGTACAGTGTTTGAAAAATATTGAAAACCCCTGTGTTGGGGGATCTTTTCAAATATAGATAATTACGAATGTCGATCATTGAAAATAAAGTATTAAAAAATTGAAATTAATTTCAGGATATAAGACTTGGCAAACGTCTAAGCCTTCCACGATTCTCTTTTGAAAGCATTTCTCAGCGTTACTTGCAAGTTGTATACGAGATGTTGCATAAAGCGCAGGGGACGGGGTTGTCAGAAGAACATCAAGTAAGGGTAAACACCCCTTCTATAATTACTGCATTGACAGCCTCCCCTAACTAAATGGATTCCAGTAACAGCTTTATCTGACATGTCACGTGTTAAACTGAGTTTCTACTCCGACACAACAACTAAATCCATTTTTCGCTTTAGCATTTAGTCAAATTTAATCGTGAGAAGGAAGGGGGCCAAGTGTGAAATCGATTATCGAGTGTGAATGAATACATTAGGTTGTATGTTTTGTTGACATGAGCGTTTTAAAATATTCAATGTAATGTTAAGGATTTGGCTTGTGTTCCACTTCAATAACATGAAAAGGAAAGTTATGTTAAAGGTTATTTGTTCGCCCAAAATATAAAACTTCATTTCCTTGTCAGATATTTTTTTAAAAAGTGTGTTGAAAATTACGTTTGGGAAATATTTTTCTTTAACTGAAGAAAAGCACAAAAATTCGTTCATAACAAAAAACGCTCCATATAAACGTTTTGAAACTATAAGTAATGCCGATATAATTTCGTTGTTATTACAATGCTATACTGGATCCGCCAGTGCCTGCTTGATATTCGTCTCAAGCACTCACCAAGTGACGAGTGCACGTGCAATGCAACTTGTACACTGGATACTAATTTTACGGCAATAATGTGCGGAATTGCACTTCGGAACATAGGGGCAGGTGTTACAAAAAGGTTTTGTCGCATAATGCAAACACGGAAGGAGGATAGGACAAACTATTATTTTAGGTTTACGTCAAAAACTCGTTCAAGAATATTTTGTTGAATATAAACGACATAGAAAATCCTACCCATAAAAAATCTATTTAATTTCATACAACAATCACTTGATTATATTATTAGCTTAAACACACTAAATGTGTGAAACAATAGACTACAAATTACCATACACAGTAAATATACAATAAGAAAATAATACGCAGTATGTAAATGAAGACATAGTCTCTAGCAAAACACTTTCTTGCCAGTACCTCCTCTTGGTAGACTCTTTCAACCAAACAAACGTTTCGTGGTCCAAGTATATGACTGCTTTCATGTATTCATAATGTACACTGCTTAGATTCATTGATGACGATGTTACAAATTAGTGATGGAGCGATTCCGATTCTCGATTCCAGGAATCGTCGATTCTAATGGTATTGAGGAATCGTCCATACTCTCTCCATTGATTAAAGTGCCGATTCCGATTGTTGTCTTTCTGTTAAAAACGTGTGTGGTCCATTTTATAGAAAATATACTGAATTATCAAACATGTCTTATATTCAGTATTAGTTGCTTTAAATAAATTAAACGATTAAAGCAAATGTCTATTTGAGATCAAGGAAATATTATTTCTACGTAACAATATAGATGATAGGAAGAAGCTTTTCTGGAATGTTTTTTTTGTCACCTCTCTTCTCGTTCTGCTGTCTCACTAGGGAGGACTCTACTATCTGTCTCTCTTCTCCTTCCCTCATTTTCTCTATCCGTCACCACTTCACACATGTCAAAACAAAACACAAAAAAGGTAGTTCAAATTTCTCCACTTATACAAACTGAAATGGCTACGACTGAAGTTATATTGTAATTGTGAACTGAAGTTCACATTTGTAGTTTTAAATAAATCATTACTTATATCCGTAATGTTTGTCATGCTTTCATAAATTCCTATTCTTAAAAAAGGTGGATCATTTTGTGTAACCTATTACATTAAAACAGAACTTTTTATGCCTTCGCTAAATTGATTATTAGAGATTATCATGCTAGCATTAATAACTTGAAGAATCGACTTAAGAATCGAGAATCGGAAGGAACCAAAAATTTTAGGTTTCTAGTAGGAATGTTTGGAAGAGCAAACATGTCATTGCATTACGACAACTGATTTTTTGATCAATCTGGTATGTCCGCAGAATCCCGTATCCTACGTTACAGTTCCTTCTTCTTTTTCTAAGGGATGCTGTGTTAGGTGGGGCTTGTAAATTAAATTTAATATCTGCTTTTTATAATTCTTAGGAGTTAAATGACGCTAGATAGTTTTTAGAAATATAGGCTGATTATTCTTTGTCAATAATCAATGCCTAGGCGTTAGAACATTAATAAAGTTATTTGGCAAATAGTTTAATACCTCCCCCCCCAATATATTGATAAATATTTATACTACCCCTATTGTAAATTATAATTATATATACACATTATTATAGAGGATCATTAGAAACCGATGTTCGGAGTAAAAATAAAAGTCAACCTACGTTTGTTACGAAGCGACGCCGATGGAGGAGGTTAGTTGATCCCAAAGCTCTTGAACAAGACGCTTCATTTTACGTGAGTAAATTCAAGATAGATTTTAAAAAACCAAAAATTAAAAAGTATATCATTATTAGTATTTCAGACGTTCTAATTTAAATGGGTTTTGAGCTAAACATAAATCAAATTTGAGGCTCTTGATTGTCGTTTTGTTACAACATTTGCAGGCGTCGTGTCTGTGACTCATGACGTTATGCAGTTGTGTTGGGACGTAAAATTGTTTACGAAACAAAACCTGTGAAACGATTATACGAGAGTTAGAACTACCTATAGACTGCACTAACCACTAAGCAAGCTGTCACCAAGGGCAGTAAAATAGCGTTATCAAGGAAGAATCGCGTTCTTGTAAGTGAAGCTAACAGAAATGTCTTTAAGCAATAAATTTTAAAAAGCGCTATTACAAATAAAAAAAAATACAGTCATGGGCTACGACAGTCAATGGCTATGAATGTGTTATTAAGTACGCTACTCCTAGGGACTGTTAAAGCACTGTTAGAAATAACTGATATAATTATTCTAAATCAGATAAAAATAATTCTTTAAAAATGTTTTCTACTTAAAAGGTTTGTAAAAAGATAAACTTAACTATTTTATACTGATGCTGTTTCTATATACAAAGCAAACCAAGATTTGAATATTGCATTTCACACTTTATCTTAAGCTTTGTTTACACTATTAGACAAAATCGAGTGATTGTCTATAGACATGTCTAAGGGATGCCTCTAGACAATTTATCTAGACCTTTTGGAGACTTTGTTGCGTGTACACACTGTAAATATTTCTCGCTATTCACTGATAATAACTGGGAATGTTTCGCAACACGTTCCACACTACGAAATGTTGCCGAAATTGTCTAAGAATTGTCCAAGTTTCTCATCTGAGATGTTTCTCGTAATTGTCTATATACATTGTCTAAAGACAGAAATCGTTCGATTTTGTCTTATAATGTGAACAAGCTTTTTACTGTGAATTTATTTTATAAATTGGTTCATATATATATATATATATATATATATATATATATATAATTATATTCATAGTTATATTTAATACCAGAGCTATTTTTTGAAAAAAGTTGACAAAAATAAATCATACAAATAAATTATCTGAATAACAATCAGCTACAAAATATAATATAATTGAAAGTGTATACAAACTAATGAAATCTGAATGAAATAAATGTGTAATTGATTATGATTATTAAATTTTCTTAAATTTTACTCATAATGTTTGCTGTGAGTCCATTATGTAACCAAACTCAAATATTATTTATAGAGTGATTTCAATACTTAAGGCCGTTTAAACTGACTGCTAGAATCCAGGAAATCGTAGCGGAATTTAATTAACTACCCTTTTAAGGTTAATGCAGTGCTGTCTCCTTCCATTTAATGCACATTGTTATTAGATAATTGTCATAGGAACAATAAAGTTCGTATTATTGAATCCTACATACCCTTTGTTCAAGCCAAACATTGTGAATAGTTGAATGGAAGAAAATAATTTAATCCGTATATATTTATATACAAGTAGACAAATTCGCCATCATTATATAATTTCCTATATTGCCGGAAATATATAATTATCGTTAATAATATACTACCAAATGGGGTAAAAATACAATAAATTTTGTTCCATATTCTCATTCTCAATTACCCGTTTTTTTCATACATTTCTGCTACCTTCTGAGCATTGTTCACCAACGGTCAATATTCATGAATTGGATTCAAAGTTCCTGCATCTAAATGAAATTCCTTTTACTATCTCGGGAATTAGTTAGATGAAATGATAGTGCTTTAATTCTGCTTCTGCGGTATAAACAGGTATTCTCTGTTATAGAATATTATATAGAATATGTTGATTAGGTTTAAAACTAAATTAAAAAAACTAACGATTCTTTCTAGTTTCTCTCTTTTTTAATCTCGTTCCCTTTCCCCCCTTTTCTCCCTCCATCTCTTGAAGCTTAACCGCGAAGAAACTTTTTGCTACTAATACAATATTTATAAACACAAATATCCTGTGTCTAAAGCGAAAGTTATACAAATGATTAGACTGACCTTCGGAGGTCAGAAAATATCAGGATTTATGCCTGAAGCGAATAGCTCAGAACAGGATCGGAGAATCCGTTGGAGAGTAGAAAAAATTGCGGTCAATAAACACAAACAATAACTTGTTAAGAAGCGGATAGTACAGAACAGGATAGGAGATTCCGTTTGTGAGTAGAAAAAGAGGCGGTCAATAAACACAAACGATTCCTAGTTGAGAAGCGGATAGTACAGAACAGCATTATATTCGGTTTGAGAGAAATGGAAAATTCAGAACAGGATTGGGAAATCCGTTAGATAGTAGACAAAGAGGCGGTCAACAAACACAAACGATAACTAGTTGAGAAGCGGATAGTACAGAACAGCATTATATTCGGTTTGAGGGAAGTGGAAAGTTCAGAACAGGATAGGAGATTCCGTTTGTGAGTAGAAAAAGAGGCGGTCAATAAACACAAACGATTCCTAGTTGAGAAGCGGATAGTACAGAACAGCATTATATTCGGTTTGAGAGAAATGGAAAATTCAGAACAGGATTGGGAAATCCGTTAGATAGTAGACAAAGAGGCGGTCAACAAACACAAACGATAACTAGTTGAGAAGCGGATAGTACAGAACAGCATTATATTCGGTTTGAGGGAAGTGGAAAGTTCAGAACAGGATTGGAGAATCCGTTTGAGAGTAGAAAAAGAGGCGGTCAATAAACACAAACGATTCCTAGTTGAGAAGCGGATAGTACAGAACAGCATTATATTCGGTTTGAGGGAAGTGGAAAGTTCAGAACAGCATTGGAAAATCCGTTTGAGAGAAGAAAAAGAGGCGGTCGATAAACACAAACGACAACTAGTTGAGAAGCGAATAGTACAGAACAGCATTATATTCGGTTTGAGGGAAGTGGAAAGTTCAGAACAGGATTGGAGAATCCGTTTGAGAGTAGAAAAAGAGGCGGTCAATAAACACAAACGATTCCTAGTTGAGAAGCGGATAGTACAGAACAGCATTATATTCGGTTTGAGGGAAGTGGAAAGTTCAGAACAGCATTGGAAAATCCGTTTGAGAGAAGAAAAAGAGGCGGTCAATAAACACAAACGACAACTAGTTGAGAAGCGAATAGTACAGATCAGGATTGGAGATTCCGTTTGTGAGTAGAAAAAGTGGCATTCAATAAACAAATACGCGAACTAGCTGTGAAGCGGATAATTCAGAACAGAAAAGAAGACTCGGTGTGATAGATAAAGCGGCAACTACAACAAATGTATGTGAACTATCTGAGAAGAGGAAGATTCATGAGAGGAAGACACATAAACTTACTAAAGGAACATGCAACTGTTAATAATCGAAAGTAAACCCATACGTGCAAGAAATCATAACAAATTCTGATTAGAAATGAGTAATTCTGATTGGAAAAAAAAGTGTTAGCTACTTTTTAAAGTAAACCAAACAATGAAAATTTCTAATCGAGTATTTATGTTAATTATTGCACAACATGAATAAGTATTATAACGAAAGAAGTAAAATTGATCTTTCAGGTCGTTAGTGAGAATAATAGGAAAGTAAACAGTAAATACAGCGGATTTACGTGCATTTACAGGAATTACTTTGCGACTGTTACAACAGTTTTTCTTACACAAGTCCCTTCAGCTGTATTCACGTATTCGATATTCTAATTAGGAAGAAACCTTTATATTTAGCCGACACTTGAATAAAGTAAAATTTGTTGATAATTCGGGAAACATAATAGCGTACAGACAACTTTTAGCTCTAGGTTTATAATTAAAAGCAAAATCAGTTGAACGAAAATGAATGGTTTCTCACTCTCCGCTACTAAATATCCTGTTTTGATGCCAAGCGACTGGACTTTTAAAGGAATTCAGCAATTACGCATTCCTGCTCGAAAAGCGATGTCTGGAAATAAATTACATTTCGTGCCCTTATAATGTGTTCCATTTAAACGCCTTTGTAGTCTCGATTAAACTTCAGGAGATGAAAAGTGGAAAGGTTTCTCAGAGAAAAAATCTGTGATATTAACGTGGATACAGAGAACCAATAAGCTGCAAAGCGGTTGGTCCTTTATATTTTACGGAGACACTTGGAGAAGCATATGAGATTTTTTTATTGAAAACTTGTACTAAAAAACAATGAAAAATTATTTGAAAACGGTAAAAAAACAACAAAAACAAAAAAGATAAAAAAGAGAGAAGGTATCAAAGAAAGAAATGCTGAAGAAGAAACAGAATGAAAATAAGACGACAAAAAGAAAACAATAATATAAAACAGTGGTAAAATAATTAAAAATTGAAAGTAAAGGAGCAAATATAAACAAATGTAAATAACGAGAAAAATAAAGAAATTAAATTAATAAAAGCTTGAATGTTAATGCGAATAAGAAAATGAAAAAATAAAGGAATTAAAAGAGACCTTTGTTCAATCAATATTATAAAAAAAAAAAAAAAATTATTTTCTGCTTTGAAAGATCAAAGGTAGTTTCTATCTTCTAAAACCACTTATTTAAAGACCTAAATAGTATGTATTATTTTTGTTGTTGAAAGTAATTATTATTAAAATTGTTCTTAGAAAGGTTGTTGTAACAGTAAATGATTTATGCAAGTCTTAAGTTTGTAATCATGGAATGAAATCAACACTTAATGGATTTTCGGCCACTCTAATAGCTTCTGTCAACGCCAGATGACGTCACCAGGATTGAAAAGGAGACTTGACGACAAGGCGTACAATAAGAGTCTGAGGTGACAAAATATAGTATTTTTTTAATCTTAAAATTTTGTTTATGTTATAACTTTTTAATTACAATTATGAAATATACGATAGAGCATAGTGATAAAATTAAAAGGAATAAATTAAATGCTTTCACTGTAGATATTATTGCCAATTTAATGTCTTAAGTATAATTTTAATTTTACATCTCAGTTTTTAAAAAATACGTAATTCTCAATTTAAAATAAAACAATTTTATAGAAACGTATCAAAAATTTGTTAAATATTGTTTTTTTATAAACGTGACGATTTTCACCCTTCCTAATATTAATAAATACATCCCTCATCTACATAAAAATTTTCCTCTTGTATTGAGCTAGAAATTAAAGTGTTTATCTTTTATTCCTAAATTTAAGATGATTGCCCAGTTTGGGTAGTACTGTGTACGAAGTAGAGAAAGTGTTTGTGTACATAGGTACGACTAAAGTAACGCTTAAACCAGGTATAGCAGAGAGGGTCTCGCGTGTGGAGGGTCTAATCCCTCCGTTAAACCTACTCTCTGTAGGGGTCGGAAAGTATTGTCTATAAGTTAAGGTAGATTTGGTTTAAAAAATAAAGTTTAATAATGCACTCGGTAAACAATGTTATTAGTAAAACATGACACCCTGGCCAGTTACAGATATGGACAATACGTCACTTTTTTATTATTTGACCCCCAATCAGAGTTCTAAGTTTTTTATAACTAAATCCACCCTGAATGATACAATGTAGCTATATTACAAATTAACACTAGTGCTTTTTGAAAATTGTTATGTGTTGCGAAGTGATATTATTTGAACTTATATATCACAAATTTATTAATAATTTAAACAATAGTAGCAATAACAATAAGAGCAACAGAAATAATAGTAAATGATCTGTAAATCTAAAAAAAAATAATTTGATACAGCTCCACACTGTTCCTACTACAAACTAGTGCTTTTTGTAAATTGTTGTGTGTTGTAAAGTGAAATTATTATATATATATATATGTAGGCAATGAACCTCCTGTAGGTTACTTTGGCCTGTTGTTTGCCCACCCTTATGAAAGAAAATACTATTCGCTTTAGCACGGACGTTATCTTTCTAGTCCCGCCCTCGTTTGATTATTTTAGTCACGCCCTCTAACTAGCTCCATTTAGTTTTGATAATTTGGCATAGTTGGTATCTTATTATTAAAATTTTTTTTTAACACAAATTTAATTAAAAAAATCTTTACTAATCTGAAAAAAAAATTAAATAATATAAATAAAACAGAAAAATCTTTAACATCCAGTAAAACAAGTATAGTCAATAAAAAAACTAAATTTTTAAAACATTTAAATCCTGGTTTCAAAGTAATTTGTCATTTTTGAAGTTAATTCGTATGAGTTGATTTACCAACTACTAAGAGTATATACACTCAGAGACAGGGGCGGACTACCGAAGAATATACTTGATTTGCTCTCTCCACGGACCTGCGACGAGAGCTTTGTCGTCTGCTTCTCAATGCTGACATCTGGCGGTGACAGAAGCTATTACACAGTAGCTGGGATCCATTATGTGTTGATTTCATATCATGAACAGAACGTGATGGCTAGCATTTACAAGACAAGTCTAAAGTTTGACAACATCCAAGGTTTATAGTTTCATGTGTTGTACAACATTGCGATGGAAAAATGTTTTCCGTTGTTGAATTATTATAGAAATATTGTACTTTTGCGGCTGAAATTATAACGCTTCAGAGTATATCTTGAGGCAGTTTAAACATAAGATTTTTACTCAATAACGCATGACAATTTTTTATAGAACGTAGTAACACATCAGGGCAAAAGGTATGATTTGTTCGCGATGAATAAAGCTTGTCTAGGTCTTCCACATGTAGGCCTACAAGCACGAATTTTCCAACATACATAATCTTGACAACCTAGACCAACTATATGATTATTGAACAACTTTAATTTCAACCGGTTTACGTCCATTTCCTTTGCGCTATTGCAATGTCCTCCTGTCATATGCCAGCACTATATCGTAACGTCATAAGGCAAATTTATATAGCTACTATAACTCTTCCTCATATTTTTCACCAAAGCCAGACTTGAGCTGTGCCCTAAGGAACAAGCATTTTCATCACTGATCAGCCGTCACGCTGAAACCCTCAGATCGACCCCCCCCCCCAACATTTAAACCACAAATATCCATTCACGCCTTGTAAGAACACTCACTAGGATACGCTGTCGATAAATGTTCTTTATCGTACATGTACAAGAAATTTTTTCAGTATACATTCATCATTAGGGCACTATCAAATAAAGGGCTCTTAGTATACACTGAACTAAAAGGATTTTTATCATACGTTGTAAAAAAAATCTTTATTACGTTAGGGTGTAAAGTATATACAACAGCATATGCTGTCCAAGAATGTCTTAACAGAAGTTGTAGAATATTGATATTTAGCATAGGCCGGGCAAAAATATTCTTTAGCATACGCTGTCCACAAGTGTCTTAACCGAAGGTGTCAAATATTGATATTTAGCATAGGCCGTGCAAAAAATGTTCTTTAGCATACGCTGTCCACAAGTGTATTAACAGAAGTTGTCGAATATTGATATTTAGTATAGGCCATGTAAAAATATTCTTTAGCATACGCTGTCCACAAGTGTTTTAACCGAAGGTGTCAAATATTGATATTTAGCATAGGCCGTGCAAAAAATGTTCTTTAGCATACGCTGTCCACAAGTGTATTAACAGAAGTTGTCGAATATTGATATTTAGCATAGGCCGGGCAAAAATATTCTTTAGCATACGCTGTCCACAAGTGTATTAACAGAAGTTGTCGAATATTGATATTTAGCATAGGCCGTGCAAAAAATGTTCTTTAGCATACGCTCTCCACAAGTGTATTAACAGAAGTTGTCGAATAATGATATTTAGCATAGGCCGTGCAAAAAATGTTCTTTAGCATACGCTGTCCACAAGTGTCTTAACCGAAGGTGTCAAATATTGATATTTAGCATAGGCCGTGCAAAAAATGTTCTTTAGCATACGCTGTCCACAAGTGTATTAACAGAAGTTGTCGAATATTGATATTTAGCATAGGCCGGGCAAAAATATTCTTTAGCATACGCTGTCCACAAGTGTCTTAACCGAAGGTGTCAAATATTGATATTTAGCATAGGCCGTGCAAAAAATGTTCTTTAGCATACGCTGTCCACAAGTGTATTAACAGAAGTTGTCGAATATTGATATTTAGTATAGGCCGGGCAAAAATATTCTTTAGCATACGCTGTCCACAAGTGTCTTAACCGAAGGTGTCAAATATTGATATTTAGCATAGGCCGTGCAAAAAATGTTCTTTAGCATACGCTGTCCACAAGTGTATTAACAGAAGTTGTCGAATATTGATATTTAGCATAGGCCGGGCAAAAATAATCTTTAGCATACGCTGTCCACAAGTGTCTTAACCGAAGGTGTCAAATATTGATATTTAGCATAGGCCGTGCAAAAAATGTTCTTTAGCATACGCTGTCCACAAGTGTATTAACAGAAGTTGTCGAATATTGATATTTAGCATAGGCCGTGCAAAAAATGTTCTTTAGCATACGCTGTCCACAAGTGTATTAACCGAAGGTGTCAAATATTGATATTTAGCATAGGCCGTGCAAAAAATGTTCTTTAGCATACGCTGTCCACAAGTGTATTAACAGAAGTTGTCGAATATTGATATTTAGCATAGGCCGTGCAAAAAATGTTCTTTAGCATACGCTGTCCACAAGTGTATTAACAGAAGTTGTCGAATATTGATATTTAGCATAGGCCGTGCAAAAAATGTTCTTTAGCATACGCTGTCCACAAGTGTATTAACAGAAGTTGTCGAATATTGATATTTAGCATAGGCCGTGCAAAAATATTCTTTAGCATACGCTGTCCACAAGTGTCTTAACCGAAGGTGTCAAATATTGATATTTAGCATAGGCCGTGCAAAAAATGTTCTTTAGCATACGCTGTCCACAAGTGTATTAACAGAAGTTGTCGAATATTGATATTTAGCATAGGCCGGGCAAAAATATTTTTTAGCATACGCTGTCCACAAGTGTATTAACAGAAGTTGTCGAATATTGATATTTAGCATAGGCCGTGCAAAAAATGTTCTTTAGCATACGCTGTCCACAAGTGTATTAACAGAAGTTGTCGAATATTGATATTTAGCATAGGCCGTGCAAAAATATTCTTTAGCATACGCTGTCCACAAGTGTCTTAACCGAAGGTGTCAAATATTGATATTTAGCATAGGCCGTGCAAAAAATGTTCTTTAGCATACGCTGTCCACAAGTGTATTAACAGAAGTTGTCGAATATTGATATTTAGCATAGGCCGTGCAAAAATATTCTTTAGCATACGCTGTCCACAAGTGTCTTAACCGAAGGTGTCAAATATTGATATTTAGCATAGGCCGTGCAAAAAATGTTCTTTAGCATACGCTGTCCACAAGTGTATTAACAGAAGTTGTCGAATATTGATATTTAGCATAGGCCGTGCAAAAAATGTTCTTTAGCATACGCTGTCCACAAGTGTATTAACCGAAGGTGTCAAATATTGATATTTAGCATAGGCCGTGCAAAAAATGTTCTTTAGCATACGCTGTCCACAAGTGTATTAACAGAAGTTGTCGAATATTGATATTTAGCATAGGCCGTGCAAAAAATGTTCTTTAGCATACGCTGTCCACAAGTGTATTAACAGAAGTTGTCGAATATTGATATTTAGCATAGGCCGTGCAAAAAATGTTCTTTAGCATACGCTGTCCACAAGTGTATTAACAGAAGTTGTCGAATATTGATATTTAGCATAGGCCGTGCAAAAAATGTTCTTTAGCATACGCTGTCCACAAGTGTCTTAACCGAAGGTGTCAAATATTGATATTTAGCATAGGCCGTGCAAAAAATGTTCTTTAGCATACGCTGTCCACAAGTGTATTTACAGAAGTTGTCGAATATTGATATTTAGCATAGGCCGTGTAAAAATATTCTTTAGCATACGCTGTCCACAAGTGTCTTAACCGAAGGTGTCAAATATTGATATTTAGCATAGGCTGTGCAAAAAATGTTCTTTAGCATACGCTGTCCACAAGTGTATTAACAGAAGTTGTCGAATATTGATATTTAGCATAGGCCGGGCAAAAATATTCTTTAGCATACGCTGTCCACAAGTGTCTTAACCGAAGGTGTCAAATATTGATATTTAGCATAGGCCGTGCAAAAAATGTTCTTTAGCATACGCTGTCCACAAGTGTATTAACAGAAGTTGTCGAAT
Organism: Prosapia bicincta; assembly: GCA_036971475.1. Taxonomy (NCBI): domain Eukaryota; kingdom Metazoa; phylum Arthropoda; class Insecta; order Hemiptera; family Cercopidae; genus Prosapia; species Prosapia bicincta. The sequence goes on from JBAIZL010000003.1 coordinate 36,929,905, forward strand.
ATTGATATTTAGCATAGGCCGGGCAAAAATATTCCTTAGCATACGCTGCCCAAGAATTATCAAAATTATCTTTTAGTAAACACTGTCTACAATATTCTTTCATTAGCCTAACTTTCCTTTATACCATCTTTGTTTAGGTAAAATCTTTACCCATATATCATACTCGGCACATACATTGTTCCCGCTTTCTTTAGAACCCTCGGGGGGGGGGGTATCTTAATTAATACTACTTCTGATTATAACTAAACAAGATTGTTACTGAACATTTTTCTCCTCCCGTTGAACCTCATTATTTTTTATTCCTTATAAATCCTGGTTATATAACTATACAACTTTTATCTGATTCCTTAAGGAATATAAAACCCTTAGTTCAGTAAAGATCCTGTTATCATTTAATTTTTATTTTAATTGACTAAATTGTTCTGATACAACCATTCTGTCTTGGGGAATATATACTTTATTTGTAACGTTCTCCGTGATTGCCTATTATTCCTAAATCCGTCCAAATTCAAACAAAGCAAAAGATATCCATCAAGCAGTAGGCCGTGGAATATCAAGTAGGCAGGGGAAGAATGGATATCAAGACATCAGCGTCGACTTAGACATCAGGCGAGACAAATTGCAAAGGGAAGTATTTGTGCCTAACCTTTACGTTTAGTAAAATTCATCTGATCCGAAATTCGCAAGTTGAAAACTTTCGGCATAAACAGTCGTGGAGAGGTTAACAAAATACGACCTTTTATTGTTAAAACCAAAAGCACTTATTAGACATTTTATAAAATATTGGAAATATGTGTAAGGGTTTGTTTTATAAAATTAATATTTTAAAATTTAAACAAAAATAGATAGTTATTTCTAAATAATGTTTTATTATTTTGTAAAATGGGATCGGGACGTTCAATACAACCAAAAAAATATAAAATTCCTAGTATAGTCTTCTCATTCTTATTCACGTCGGCATATAAGTCATCATAATAGAAAAGTCACAAATATTTAAAGCAACAAGAGAGCATATTAGACAACACGGTCTTCATCATTATAACAATATAAATTTTGGTAAACCTCTGCTTGAATAAGAAGTGACTAATTATTATCGAGAGCAAACATGGTAAGTTATAATTTATATTAACAGGCTTATGTATATATATATATATATATATATATATATATATATATATATATATATATAAAGTCATTATAACATAAAATATAAATTGTAATGTATAATATATATATATATATATATATATATATATATATATATATATATATATATATATATATATATATATATTATAACCGATGTTTTTTAAATAAGATTTTCCTTCATTTAATTTTTAATTACCGTACCTTTCTATAGTCACACCTTAAAGTTTCTAAGTAATTAACAATTATATAAAATTTAACATCACTTGAATTTATTCCCCTGTCATTTAATTATTACACATTTTACCAAACTACATTATTTCTATGCAGTGACAAGTACTGATTGCTTAACTAATATTACAATTACTACAAAGGTTGCCCCTTGAGGCTTTACGTTTTTAATAAAACACTGTTTAATAAATACAGTGTTATTTGCTCTTCCTCTCGGTCCGTTATTACGGGATCTTCTATAAATAGAAAATGGTGGAAAAAAACTAGAATAATTTTTATAATTACAAGGAATTTAAGTTTGTTCTGAATTTACTAAGTTTATAATTCTGTTGGCTAAATCTAGTGCAAGAAAGAAAGTACTGTTTGTTGAGTTCCTGAAATCTTGACCGTTGTTAACTGCTTCACTGCACTTTTACACATAATTAACTTACTTCCCTAATTCTTTACTAAATCATTTACTTTTAAATTTTACACATAAAAAACTAACAATTACACTAACTCTATTAAACAAATTTACCCCTTTTTAAATATTTAGTACACTTGGTCCTCCCCCAAATACGTCTGCCCTTTTCCGAAGTTCCTCCAAGACTTTCTTTTCGCCCGATCAATATAGTTTTTACAAACCTGCCTAGTATCTCCCCCGTTTTACGTATTTTAGTTAATTTGGTAATTCCCACACCGTTCAGAAATAGCCATCCTAACGGTACAATGTTAATTTTCCCAGGTGTTTTGGTCACTTGGAAACTAACATCTTAAAATACTTATAATTTATATTATAAATTTAATATAACAGGCGTATATATATATATATATATAAAGTCATCATAACATAAAATATAAATTGTAATATATAATATATATATATATATATATATATATATATATATATATATATATATATATATATATATAAAGTCATCATAACATAAAATATAAATTGTAATGTGAAATACATATATATATATATATATATATATATATATATATATATATATATATATATATAAAGTCATCATAACATAAAATATAAATTGTAATGTATAATATATATATATATAAAGTCATCATAACATAAAATATAAATTGTAATATATAATATATATATATATATATATATATATATATATATATATATATACATATATAAAGTCATCATAACATAAAATATAAATTGTAATGTGAAATACATATATATATATATATATATATATATATATATATATATATATATATATATATAAAGTCATCATAACATAAAATATAAATTGTAATGTATAATATATATATATATATATATATAATATAACCGATATTTTTTAAATAAGTTTTTCCTTCATTTAATTTTTAATTACCCTATATAATATTAAAATATATTTATTATTAATAAATATAATAATAATATATATTTATTATTAAAATATATATATATATATTTGTAAAAATGTATATATGTATTTGTACATATATATATATATATATATACATATATATATATATATATATATATATATATATATATATATATATATTTGTAAAATTATTTTGTTAGATAATTCTTTTCCTGAAGATGCTGATACTGTTTTATCGGCGAGAAGCTTTGAATAATATTTGCATTAAAAGTATTCTTGTTTTTGAAATGTTTTTAATTTATTAACTATATTACAAGAAAACATATCACCATATTTAATATATATATACATTTTGGCGCGTTATGACTATCAAAAGGTTTTTCACTGATTCCAAACTTCCTATGAAATAAGCCCAGTTATGAAATAAATTTTAATAGTTGTATGTTACTATTAGGAACTGTGTTTTCTTGCTTTCACCTAACCCTTATATTTTAATGAACTGAAACAAGAATTTCCCCTGATATATTTACGAGTCTACGTTTGTGAGTCGACAACGTGAAATATATTACAGTGCTCTCAATTTTGACAATTACAAGAAATGTAATAAAGTTATACGATGTTATATTTATTCTTCACAATAGAATCCATTTTATGTGACCTCAAACCGATTTCATAGGATAAGAATTTATTTTAAAGAAATAACTTTTTTAAATAATTTATTAAATAAATGAAGTTTTTTCACGTTTTAAAATTTTCCAAAACTTATAAATGAACTCCTATAAGGTTTCGTTTAGTTTGTAGTAAAATTTATAATATTAAATACGACGTTAAATCGTTTTGTGTACTATTATTAATTTAGAGTTTTTCTAAAATTAAAATGAAATATATTTCAATAAAAATAGAAGTATAAGAAATTATATTATTTCGTAATGCCTTACAGCAACCAAAATGTGTGTGTATGGTTCAAACTAACCACAAGAAATGTATTTTACTATAATATAACTTCCCTTACTTTTCCTCAGCTTATTTCATCTGACTCAGCCAACCCTAACCTGAATCTAACACTTTACAGCGTAAAACTAGGCGTATTACTTAGTGTTAGACTTTCAGCAAGTCTAAATTTCAGTAAGTAGCCTACATGTTGTATATTTGGGTCAGTAATCAAGTGGGGGTATAAACTAATAATGCTTTTATTTTGAAAGTTTGAAAACTAAATATAATAAAACATTTAGTTTAAAAAGTAATGAAAACGCGTTCGAGTATCACGGTTGGAAAGATAAACATTGTTCAGAGAAATGTAAATTTGAACTTGTTATAAAGTTCGTCGAACAATTGTTTTATCTGGGATGAATGGCGGAAAGCGAGTGTGGTACATTCAGGCTGTCTATATTCCTGAGAAACATAAACCCTTTGTTTAAGTACATACATGAGGAGGGATAGACAATGTTGAAGCTGATCCTTGTAAAGTTTAGTCTTTTGTAATTAAAGCTTAAAACTTTGTGTATCCGAAGAGCGTTATATATAAAGAAGTGTACATAAGTTTGTGTTTACCATATTTAAAATAGGTCCTGTTCGTTGTTAAAAATTTTTATCTTTTCTATATTACCATCAATAAGTATATACAGACTATCCTAAAATTTAATTATGCTTGGTTAAAGTAGCAGAATTTTTATTTTAACTTTTGTAGCCACTCAGCCAAAACCGATGACAAAATGTAGGAACCTTTAGGTCTTCTTCAGGTACGTAACCCTGCACACGTGATGCCATTATCTTCTACCAGGAGAGAGATCTAGACTACCAGCCGAAAGCCCTGGGATCCATTTCCGATAGTGCCTAAGAAATTGTGCGTGCTTTATCAGACTATCACCTGTAAATCTTACTACCTAAGGTGATAGTAAGGGGAGCGTAGTGCTGGTCACCTTAGATTTCTTGAATACCATTTGACCCAAATATGAAAGCTACAACCTGAATTTTCTGGAACATGTTAATGGTATGAAGGCCTATGAACCGCTTGAATCCTAAGATATTTTCAGATTTTTATGTGATGTAAAACAAACTAATATCGTCGTAGCACATTTCAATACACTTTTATAATATAGTTTATTATTTATGTTTTGTATTTACAAGTGATTGTTAGTACAACTTATAAATTTCAATAAAATATTTATTTTTAATCATCATAGGAAACTTACTTCGATAGGTAATTGAACTGTTTGAAAGCAGTTGACGAACGACACGCTTCGCTCAACAATCTTGGAAACACACGCCACTGATTGCTCAGCCAATAGGAGATTAGTTCCACGATGGTCTCAATTAGTCGCGGATGAAATTCGCTTCGCAGCGTATTTCGGCGCACGTGCTGCGAGGAAGGGTATTGTTGCAGAATTAAGCTAATTAAGGGTGGCGTGCTCTCTTTCAGCCACCCGCATAAGCCTCGTCTAATGCCAACCACCCTCCTACAGGGAAAAATCAACAATAACTGTATTCCCCTCAAGACTGTGTAAAGGTCAAGTTTTATGTATTTAGGAATAGCTTTACGTACTGTAATCGTGCTTCGGCAAGTTCTAACATTTAATTTAGGGTTTAGTGTTATTAGAGTTATGGATTATAAGTGTTACTGGAACTTAACAGTGAAACAAATCTGCACTGCTTTCTTCCAGAATTTCTTTAAAGGAAAAGGAAAAAGGGGAGAGAATATTTTATAGTTTCAAGGCTATTAGCCAGTAGGAATTTTATCACCTACGAAAGATAGAAAATTGTGAATATCGTTAGGACAAAAATCTTATACAAACGAGTAGATTATTTAGGAGGGATCAAGGCATCACTGGTGTCGAACACAAACACAAAGTACAATGCGGACCACGTAACCGTGCACTTGGACTTGAGAGATCGCAGTAGGCGAGACGGGAGCAAGAGGGTCAGTATAAATACTTTCCTACAAACATGATTAGGACTCTTAAAACACTGACTTACACGAGACGGTCGATATTGGATAAATTTGCTTCGGTATGCTATAACAAAACATTTGTGTAGACATACCAGATGCAGAACCTGTTGATGTATGGAACATTCTCAATTATTAACTACAAGCAAGGCCAAGTGCACAGTTACGTAGTCCACACTGTACACCTAATAACGCGATGTCTAACAGTTAAATTCTTTGTAAGATGAAAGACAAGAGATGGTATACGTAACACGGTATGACTAAAGGAAGATGGTATAATGATTCTCTGTCATAGGGCGATTCTCTCTGAAATTGGGTAAAATTGTGGTATCGCAGGGCAGGTTCGCTTACTTGAAGGATACCTGATGCCAAGGGGTTGAGGAGATGTGTCTATACGATATCGGCAATACAAAGTAAATATCGTGTTAGCATAGTAAATAAGGGACACTTTAGCATAAATTATAACATAATTAGGAAATATCATTAGCTATAAATAAAATAAACACAAAAGTTACAAAACAGTTATACCACTTTGGTAACATAATTAACACAATTAAGGCAATACCTGAATTTGTTTAAATGTTCAGTAAATAGGAAGAAAAAAAAGCTTGATATTTTAATCATGAATTAATTTTTATTTGGCGATGCTACTATTATGGAGAGATATGTATATCATGTGTATATTCACTGTGTAAATTCTTTGTACCCAAGTGTTTTTTTAATAATCTTTAGGGTGTAGATTTGAATGACTAAATATCCAGCTGCTGTTGTGAAATCCTAGCGATATTTTAACAGTAAAATCAAAATTTTTGTTGCAACGAAAGGGACTATCTGTAATGTTGCTTGGAATCTACGTCGTACGCAAAAACTGTGTCTGTGAAAGTTCTAGAGACCTTACCTTTTTGCCTGCACCATTGTTTTACAAGATGTACTTTGTCCCTCTTCTTATCGCAGCTGGAAGATCTTTACTGCTTTGTTTCATCACCATTCATGCCTTTAAAGATTGATACTACACTAATCTAATAGAGGTGCTTTCATAAAAACAACCCCTAAATTTGTAGAACGTATTTATATTAGAATTGTACTTGTGATATCCAGGGAAACGTCATTGTTACACAAACTCAGTGCTTACTAACAAATAGAGCTTAAATTTTAACTTTTATGAATTTTATATTTGAACCGTTACACATTTTCAAAAGGTTTTATTTCAAAAGGAATTCGAAAAACTTATTGAAAACGATATTAATTATTTCACGTTGAAAAACGAACTATTTTATTGATTCGTGTTTTTATTTTCCAGGGCTGTTTTTAGTTCGTACTCCTTATTTAATCCCCTGAAAATTTACATTGTACCTATCCTTATTTCCTTCCTAATCGACCGTTAATTTAGTTAGATCGACCGTATTTAGAAGAAATATGTAGATGGAAATTTATATGACAAAAGTATTTACCTACATAATTGCCCTGTCTGGTTTTAATATATTTATTAAGCATAATATAAATTTTACAAACGTTATATTCCAATAAGGCAATTAATTTTACTGTTAGAATTTCAAATTTCACTAGCGTCTACCTATTTAGAAAGAATGCTAAATGGTAGCAAGTTTAAGGCAGACATATAAAAATATCCCTTGGAGACGAGAGAGGATGATAACGTCCTTGGGCAGGGTTGAATATCTAAGGTAGTAGACCTAAGCGATGTTTCCTCAATAGATCACAGCGAAGATATGGAAACAGTTGTCACATACAAAATTAGAAGATGGGACACGAATCTAGCAATGTTGGTTCTAGTGGGGCCATCTATAGTGTTTATTACAATAAAGAGCTTTGGAATTACATTTCAGGTTGGAGAGAAGGGAAACAACTACATGGGATTTAAAAAAAGAACTAATTAATATATAATTCATACCATGAAGTTTCAACAAGTTAAAACGTTTTCTACATATCTAATAAATATGGCGAAGAGTAGTTATGAAATGGCGGTTATTAGGCCTCTTTTCGGTGTGTCCTTTTGTAGGAATAATAAAAAAAATGCATAAGTAACAAGTGATGTAAAATGTTCTAAGAACTTTAAAAAAACAATTTTATAACATTTAGTGAAGAAGCAAATATTCCCAATACCCAACACCAATACCTACGAGGAGCCACCAATATCTTGTTCAACAACAAAATCTTCCAGTTTGCCGTCTAAAACGAGTAATTTTTTTCTGTTCATGATTCGGAGCTATTTAATTACATTGAGATCTATTTGTGAAATATTTTGATTCTAGTTTAATCGAAGGAAACGTTTGTTAAATAAAAACGGTTGAGTTGCGAGTGAGGTACAACTATTTATTTACACAAGTAACATTCCAATAATGGGCACATTATCGCCTTCAGGCCTTGTTCCTCCTGGATTCTATAAAAACATAACACCGAGACATAAAGAGTGCAAGAGAAATAAGATCTTTTGGCGTTTACGTATCCGTTATAGAAACGTTGCCTGTTTAAATAAATAGTTGTACCTGACAATAATCTCTGCGGGTGTAAACACTATTAATACGAGTGGAACGTTTGTTAACTAGAGAGAGATAGGTTAGGAGGTAGATGATCGATTCTTGAACTATTCTCAGATATGATACTTCCTTAAAGTAAGAAGGAGCCCGGGCTGTGACTTCTCAAAAAACCATATAAAACTTATTACTTGTACATTTAAGTTTACAAACATAAGTATGACCCACGAGAGACAAAGCCTTCAGTATAATTTATATATTTTGTCTATTGTTAATAAAAAAAAAAATGTAACCTTATTTTCGAGAGGAAATGCAATAAACCCCCACGAACGCATGTCGGGAAACAGCTCAGGGCTGTGCCATGTTATTGCATGCAGTGGAATGCCGCAGCACCCGGCTATTCACGCTCTGACAGCGATGCTGCACATAAATTGGAATTCCTCACTTTATAACTGTGTTCTCGTCTCGATGTCTTGCCGGTATTTATGGTCTTCAGTATATTACATGTCAATTGTTGGCCGGATAGAACCGGAAGTGCATTACTACTTTAGATAGATATTAGGGCTACTTCTTTAGTTAGACTTGCATATGTATTTATGCTACGTCATTAGCAATACATTTGAATAACAATAAATGTTTTTAGCTTGTACAAGTTACAAAACTGGTATTTTTAGCCGAGGCTTTACGTCTACATAAAATTACCGAGAGTTGAATTTCCATTGCTTTTTAATAATAGGAAGTTGACCACAAAAATATTCATTTTATTTCTCAATATCTTCATTTAGTTAAAAAAAGAATTCTACAAGAAGAATATATCAGAAAGAGTACGAACCGTGTGCCTTTTGTGTAAAAAGGTTGGACGAAAAAAATATGGTGAAAATAAGAGGAGTTTGAGTTTGGAGCACTTAGCCTTTCGTTTCCTGTCTTGACAACCTAAAGAAACACTTAGATAAGTGCGCATTTGGATATTTATTATCAAGTATTTTGAATCCATGTCCCAATAGGTCAACCACAAACTCGTGACTCCCGCATGGTGCCACGACCTGTAGTACCAGTCTGCAGAGTCTTGCTACCTCACTACAAGGTCTCTCGACTCACCACAATGTCTCTCGACTCACTACAAGGTCTCTCGACCTCACCACAATGTCTCTCGACTCACTACAAGGTCTCTCGACTCACTACAAGGCCTCTCGACTCACTACAAGGCCTCTCGACTCACTACAAGGCCTCTCGACTCACTACAAGGTCTCTCGACTCACTACAAGGCCTCTCGACTCACTACAAGGCCTCTCGACTCACTTCAAGGTCTCTCGACTCACTACAAGGTCTCTCGACCTCACTATAAGGCCTCTCGACTCACTACAAGGTCTCTCGACTCACTACAAGGTCTCTCGACTCACTACAAGGTCTCTCGACTCACTACAAGGCCTCTCGACTCACTACAAGGCCTCTCGACTCACTACAAGGTCTCTCGACCTCACTATAAGGCCTGAACTGATGATCCCTGGGACGAGAAGAGCTCCAACCAGGAACAACGGTCTCGACCACTTTTTCAGAACTATTCGGCACCAAAAGATCCTTCCGCATGGCCAGCTATACGGTACCTTCAATATCCCGTCTGATTAGCTCGCATCAGTTATTCCAAATTTAGAATAATCAGTGTAGAATATGATTGGAGTAAAAAACAAAAAAAACAAAAAAATAATAATGGCATATTGATTGGCAGTTGACCTTGCAATGTGGAAGATGTCGCCAAATCATCAGATTATTTTAGGTTTAATGTTAATAGGCTCTTCAACCCAGGAGTTGTTTTTTGTTTTCAGTAAAATACTCAACTATGGGATTCTGTTGATTTTTGCCGCTATAATCACTCGACAGTAGAATAATGAGTGGTTTAAATATATATATATATATATATATATATATATATATATATATATATATATATATATATATATATATAGGCTTCGATTAAATAAAAAAGGAATATGTTCACTCTTTGAAATCTCTTCTCATATGACACAATATTTTAGTTGAATGTCTCCGATGTAAGTGCTGTGCTTGTAGGAGAGAACTATTTGAATAACAATAAATGTTTTTAGCTTGTACAAGTTACAAAACTGGTATTTTTAGCCGAGGCTTTACGTCTACATAAAATTACCGAGAGTTGATTTTCCATTGCTTTTTAATAATAGGAAGTTGACCACAAACATATTAATTTTATTTCTCAATATCTTCATTTAGTTAAAAAAGAATTCTACAAGCAGAATATATCAGAAAGAGTACGAACCGTGTGCCTTTTGTGTAAAAAGGTTGGAGGAAAGGAATGTGGTGAAAATAAGAGGAGTTTGAGCTTGGAGCACTTAGCCTTTCGTTTCCTATCTTGACAACCTAAAGAAACACTTAGATAGGTGCGCATTTGGATATTTATTATCAAGTATATTGAATCCATGTCCCACTAGGTCAACCACAAACTCGTGACTTCCGCATGGTGCCACGACCTGTATTACCAGTCTGCAGTCTTGCAACCTCACTACAAGGTCTCTCGACTCACTACAAGGTCTCTCGACTCACTACAAGGTCTCTCGACTCACCACAATGTCTCTCGACTCACTACAAGGTCTCTCGACTCACCACAATGTCTCTCGACTCACTACAAGGTCTCTCGACTCACTACAAGGTCTCTAGACTCACCACAATGTCTCTCGACTCACTACAAGGTCTCTCGACTCACTACAAGGTCTCTCGACTCACCACAATGTCTCTCGACTCACTACAAGATCTCTCGACTCACCACAATGTCTCTCGACTCACTACAAGGTCTCTCGACTCACCACAATGTCTCTCGACCTCACTACAAGGTCTCTCGACTCACTACAAGGTCTCTCGACTCACTACAAGGTCTCTCGACTCACTACAATGTCTCTCGACTCACTACAAGGTCTCTCGACTCACCACAATGTCTCTCGACTCACTACAAGGTCTCTCGACCTCACTACAAGGTCTCTCGACTCACTACAAGGTCTCTCGACTCACTACAAGGTCTCTCGACTCACTACAAGGTCTCTCGACCTCACTACAAGGTCTCTCGACTCACTACAAGGTCTTTCGACTCACTACAAGGTCTCTCGACCTCACTACAAGGTCTCTCGACTCACTACAAGGTCTCTCGACTCACTACAAGGTCTCTCGACTCACCACAATGTCTCTCGACTCACTACAAGGTCTCTCGACTCACCACAATGTCTCTCGACTCACCACAATGTCTCTCGACCTCACTACAAGGTCTCTCGACTCACTACAAGGTCTCTCGACTCACTACAAGGTCTCTCGACTCACCACAATGTCTCTCGACTCACTACAAGGTCTCTCGACTCACCACAATGTCTCTCGACTCACTACAAGGTCTCTCGACCTCACTACAAGGTCTCTCGACTCACTACAAGGTCTCTCGACTCACTACAAGGTCTCTCGACTCACTACAAGGTCTCTCGACCTCACTATAAGGCCTGGACTGATGATCTCTGGGACGAGAAGAGCTCCAACCAGGAACAACGGTTCCGACCACTATTTCAGAACTATTCGGCACCAAAAGATCCTTCCGCATGGCCAGGTATACGGTACCTTCAATATCCCGTCTGATTAGCTCGCACCAGTTATTCCAAACTTAGAATAATCAGTGTAGAATATGATTGAAGTAAAAAACAAAAACAAAAATAATAATAATGGCATATTGAATGGCAGTTGACCTTGCAATGTGGAAGATGTCGCCAAATCATCAGATTAATTCAGGTTTAATGTTAATAGGCTCTTCAACCCAGGAGTTGTTTTTTGTTTTCAGTAAAATACTCAACTATGGGATTCTGTTGATTGTTGCCGCTATAATCACTCGACAGTAGAGTAATGAGTTGTTTAATATATATATATATATATATATATATATATATATATATATATATATATATATAGGCTTCGATTAAATAAAAAAGGAATATGTTCACTCTTTGAAATCTCTTCTCATATGACACAATATTTTAGTTGAATGTCTCCGATGTAAGTGCTGTGCTTGTAGGAGAGAACTACAATATGAAGTAAAATTACCTTTTGTAAAAAATGAAGTATAATTTTGGGCAGTAAATGTTTCATCCTTTATCACATCAAAGGAAGCTAAATTCAATTATCAATTTTATCATTTCATTTTGACAAAATAATTTACGGTACTTGTAAAACAAACGTGATAAATAATAATTGTCAAAAAATATAATTTATGAATATATTTTCATAATTAGTGTAATGGTACTCGATTGTGCCAGGGCAAAGTCCTACCTTTAGAACACCCTAGCATTCGTAACAGGCAATGGGTATTTTTTTAAAATTTAATTTAATTTAATTTTAATTTTAATATAAAACTTTTTGAAAGTGTGTATGACGGTGAATCCTATATACTTTCAGTTGGCCTGGCAAATAGGGAGCGGTGCTGCTTAGAATGTGTTCTACTTGAAGATTCTATTTACCTCCTAACATCCGACGATTATATAATACAATATAATATCGTATTATAATGTATTGTCTTATAATGTTCAATAATTACCACGTGCTGTGTTATCTACCCCTTCTACCCCGCAAAATCAAACCTATCGATTAAGCGTCATTTATTGTACTTGACCCTTACAAAATAAATTATCGTTAATTTAATAAATGAAACCTCTATACCACAAATGAGGTATAAATACCACAATATTTACATTTCAATTGCATAGCAATCGTCTTCAGAGGTAATTTACAATAAAAATACATTGAAGCAACATTTTTCACCAAATATATACACCGGTAACTACTTCGCCACGCCACTTTACATTTTCAACCAATCACGTTACAGTGAATTATCTTTAGTTTATAACAACAAAAATTTATAACAAGACTTTCATTTTACACTGTTCACTTTTACTCTCTTCTTGCAACAGGACCTAACCAATTTCCTACAACGTTTGAACTTCTAAATTCACTTTTAGTAAAAAATAGTTTCACTTCACAAAATAGTTTTAAAACGACTTTTTCAAACTTCAAACGTCAAACCCGGAACGTCTATTACCTTTCTATCGCAGACCTAGCCATTAGATATCGAAAAATCTCATATAAGTTTTTTTACTTTTTTATACAAACCTTCTCTAGCTACGAATGGTATCTCAATGCTTATGGTAACTCTACTGAAATGTTTAAATGCTTAGAAAACACCTTTGAATGTCCTCTTACGGACAACTCTTTTGCTAATTTACAATCTTGAAAATAACACAATCTGTCTCGATGGTGTCATGAATGGAGACCGCATCGCAACCTGCCCTGAGCTGGACCACCAGCTGTCCAGAATCAGTCGTTACTGGGAGGCTCGACGCCGAATAGTTCAACAGCCACGAGCGAGCATTGACTAAAGTAAAGTAAAGTAAAGTAAGTACACTTTATTGCTATCTGACTTTTCGACTTGCTTCTGTTATTTGCTAATATATATATACATTTATATACATACACACACACACACACACACACACACACACATATATATATATATATATATATATATATATATATATATATATGTGTGTGTGTGTGTGTGTGTGTGTGTATGCGTGTATGTATGTATATGCTGATACGTATTCATTCATAGATGGAAAAATATGATGAACAGTTATTATCTAGAGTACATCCGTTCATTCTGCTGTGCATAAAATCGCAGTTCCGACGTCTCTCTGTTTTCAACTGTCACTTTCGCCCTTCAACTATTGTTTTGTTCACCTCGTCAATGCTACATGAGATTCTGGTGAAATGTCGGAGCTGCGATTTTATGCAGTGCAATGTAAACGGATTTATTCCGTATAATAACTCTTCATAATGTAATTGTATACTATATATTATGTATATTATATATATATATATATATATATATATATATATATATATGTATATATATATATATATATATATATATATATTATGTATATTATATATATATATATATATATATATATATATATATATATATATCGCAATATGTATTCTTGTGTATTAATAAAAAACCAAGTCAAAATACAAATACAAGAATTATAATTAAATTTACAATTCAAAGCTTTTCGTTGGCTAACGAAAAGCTTTGAATTGTAAATTCAATTATAATTCTTGTATTTGTATTTTGACTTGGTTCTTTATATATATATATATATATATATAATTTTAAAAATACAAATACTAATGAAATGAACGGCGCGATGTATCTCGCCTTGTATAAAGCTGCTGTACAGAAATTGCCAGAAAACTATTATTCCACAATGAAAGTTTAATGAGGTGAAAAGACGCGTGCACTCATAATTTACAAAGCGGAAAACGACGTGTGAGCGGAAGGATGGAGCTGGGGTCGTACAATAGTGCGCGTATGCGAGTATGCGCGGATGCGGGCGAGTTGACAATTAATACCAGCTTTGTGTTTAATTAAAGCGGGCTCTCTAATGGTGATATTTTAGAAAAATAACTTAATTACTAGACAGACTTTACTTTTCACACCCTGAAACAAAATTATGTCATCCAAAATGTAATTTAGAAACTAACCTAATTGAATTTAATAATTAAAAGTGGTTACATGAAAGTAATTTATTGTAAATTTTTTGCGGCCGAGTTAAATCGTAAAAATTTCAAATTTTGAATAAATAATAACAAAGATCCCTCTGTATTGAAACATTTGTTCTTCAATATATAAATATAATATATATCGTCTAATATAAAATATTATATTGTTGTATATTATTGTATTTAATGGCTGTTTAAGAATTTATTAGGAGAGAAAGTTTTGTCTGAGGAATGGTAAAAATTCCCTTTCCATAGATTCTAAATCCTACAAACACGTAATCCTTTCGTTATTTATAATAAGCTCCCCGGAGATGGTATCGGCTTAGATTCGCAAAGTCCGCTTGTTAGCATTCCTTCAGGCAACGCTCGGATACAGAAAACGTTTAGCAAAAAGACAAATAAATGATGTATATCAGTAATGATCACATATGATATAAAAGTCTATTTGTTTTGTGTTAATAGACAGCAACGGGAGATGTGAGCTTTCACTCAAACCTATCTGTTTTCCAATTGAATCGTGTGAAAGTTTTCGAAGCCTAATTATTTTTGTAGCTTTAATTTTCACCTGCATGGAATTTATTGGTTTTTCACTTCCCTAGTAGCGAGGGGATATATTTGTAGATATATTTTAGATTGATCGATTTTTTTAAAACAGGAGGTGTGTTTATTATATAGCCTACACTCTCCTGATATATATATATATATATATATATATATATATATATATATATATATATATATATAAAGAACTAAGTCAAAATACAAATACAAGAATTATAATTGAATTTACAATTCATAGCTTTTCGTTGACTAACAGTACCAACATTCCTGTTGGTAGAATATTCCTGATGATGTTGGTACTGTTAGCCAACGAAAAGCTTTGAATTGTAAATTCAATTATAATTCTTGTATTTGTATTTTGATTTAGTTCTTTATTAATACACAAGAAAACATATTTCGATATATATATATATATATATATATATAGTTATATATATATATGTATATATATATATATATATATATATATATATATATATATACATATATAAGTATATATATATATATATATATATATATATATATATATATATATATATATATATATATATATATATTTATATTTCGTGTACAAACTTTCAATCGTTAATAAAATACGTTTTTATTCATCCAACCAAGTTCAAATACATTTTTCCTATCCCTTAGTGGATGAGAATTGATGTTAATACAGTTTTATCAAATATTTACTCAATAATTAAATTATAAAATTTGTGGGTTACAGCCGGATTCGAACTGAGAATTTTCATGTACTAAGTCTAGCGCGCCTTGGCACTGAGCCAGCTTTCCAATACCTACAATTATATTTCTCAAGATGTATATGAATTTTTCCCCCATCTGGTTGTCGTTAAAACCTCTATTGTACAACCTTAAACTGTTGTCATGGTTACCACTCAATGTCACAAATATTGCTCTAGGGCAACTACAATAAAAGTTTCTTTGTTAACTTCAGTAGGAATTTACTTAAACCTTTTTTGTATGTTACTTGTTTTCTTCATGTTAGTCGCAATATGTTGGGTTACCTTTTGGATAACCATGAAGGGACATGGAATTTTCCAAAAGACAAACTAAACAATATATAATGTAATGAGTAATAAACTATAAATTTATTCAAATGATAACAATAGGAAGTTAAATTTAATGCTATACGAGGGCATCTGGAACATATTTTTGTCCAAATTCAAAATATATATGGACACAGCTTTACATCTATAGATTTCGTGCGCTTATTTTATTTTTTTGAGCTATACTTCGCAGATCTTTGCTTACGTCACACTGATTCATGAGCAGTTCACTTTATGAGATATTACCTATTTAATTTGAACATTTTACAATTTCTTCCATTTACAGTCGGTGAAATATTTAGTTCAAGGATTATATCATAAAACGTTTTATAACAGCAAGCACTTGTTTCTAATTGCATTTCTATTTGTTTCTCCTATTTCTTTGGGACCATGGAAATTATTAAAAGAATAAATCGCTCCATTATCTTTACGTTTAATCTCAGGAATCCCATTGCTTGAGTACTATGTGATGTTTTCCTCTTAGATTATCAAAAAGTCTTTGAAAAACTCCCTCGATATGGATTTTTAGTACATTTTCTACTTTCGCTATATATATTTCTAATTTATTTGTAAAACATTATGAATTCCGTTCAAACGTAACAAATGACTTGAACAAATGCTCATGTTGCATGGTGGAACAAATTTGGGTCTCTAAATTAAAAAAAAATTCAATAACAACAATACATTAATTATAATTTGCAATGATGTATTCAAAAGTATAACTGTATGAAGCAACTGTGGCGTAATGTTTATTTTTAAATAAATAAAACCTCTAAACCACAAATAACATTTATTTAAACCTTATGTACATTTCGATTGCCCAGCAATCATCTTCAGAGGTATTTAAAAAATAAAACTAACTAACTAACAGTTAGTTGTATTTTTTAAATACCTCTGAAGATGATTGCTGGGCAATCGAAATGTACATAAGGTTTAAATAAATGTTATTTGTGGTTTAGAGGTTTTATTTATTTAAAAATATTCAAAAGTAGTCTCAATGAGTTCTGAGTCGTTTTTAAAACATCTGTTTCTTATTCACAAACATAAAACAAATATAAAAATCATAACAACAAAAGACACACCTTATAATAGTAAAATTAACTACATTAGATCTAAACAAAGAACGATTCGAATCACGTAAGGTGAGTTTGATGACATGTGTTGCCATATACTGTCAATGAGTCAAACCATAGAAAGTTGATAGTCTTATTTTCAACTGATTAAATATTAATTACTGCAATATTTTTATAAAAATAAACCTCCAAGGGGCAACGCGACAATATTAGGTAAGGCACTACTTAATCTACTATGACTGGAATAGTAAAACCAAACAGTTAATATGGGTAATATACCCCAGGAAGAATAGACAAGAATTCTAGACAAGAAAGGCTATCTAAGGCAACCAAAATAATTTTTTTTTCTTAAAAGTTTTCTTTATTTACCTCAGTATAACCTTTTTTCAAGTTTTAAAAAATTTGTCTTGTTTTATTAAAGCCTACATTTTTTGTAACTTACACGAAAGAAACCGTTTTATTACAGTATGAATAAAATTTAAATTTGTTTGAAATGCTTTGTACATGGGAATTGTTCCGGGGAAAGTTGGCGGTGGGTGCTTATCAGGTGCCTCGCCAAAACACAAAGTACCAGGCTACACGGTGTCTTTGTCAGGTCAACGCATGTTTCATTCTAAAAGAAGGTTTATCTCCAGAGCTCTTGAATGGAGTCAACTTAATTAGCCTCAACCGTAGTTTCCTCTGTTTTCTTGAAATTGTAAAATATGTATTGCGAACTCTGGTGGATAGTTCTAAAAATACAACAATGGGAACACTCACTCTATTAAACTACCCTTGTAACAGATCTTTTAATATTGTATCAAATATATTTAGAAATAAAATAAATTTTTGATACCTTATTTATATTATATAAACGAGAGATAATATTAACGTAATATTATCTTTAAATAAGCAATATATTATATTTCCAAGATTAAACTTGTTTCATGTGGATCCAACTAGCGAAACAATCAGACAGCAGTAGTAACTCGTTGGTACCGTTTCTCCTCATAACAAATTTCCAACTAACTACTACAGAACAAAAACAAGTTTAAGTGTGAAATAAAAAACAAAAAAATAATTCCCATCAGAGACAGAACCGGAGCTACAACTCGTAAAGAATGGTAGCATTCAAGTCAAAGACAGAAAGCGCTAAGGCGGAGAAGTAAAGCAATGCACATTGTAATGGAATTGTGAAATGCAAAGCTAAGGAGAGTGTTCTGGGGCATTCTGGTTTAATGATTTCTTTTGTTTTTTTCTTTTTTTGTTAATTTTAATTAGCTAGTCTGAAAACGTTTTAACCAGTTGTAAAGAGATAATGTAGAACAAAAGGGGTAACTTAATTTTGACAAACATGTGACTTAGATAGATAGATCTTTAATACCTAAATTACAGAACGGAAGATATCAGTTTTACTTGATCTGAAATTATCATATGTCAAACAAATAGGTTTCATTATTAAATGATTTCATTTCAATATATTTATTACAAATATACATCAGTTTATGATAGAGCGATCTCCATCACCAAATCTCCCTATTGCAGTACGTTACACCATGAAACCTAAAGCGCACCAGTTTAAGTCACTTTATATGCACCAGACAATAATTAATAATAATAAATTTATTCTCTAAAATTGAAACTGTTGATTTGCTCGATTTGAACGTAATTATTGGGAATGCATATTGGATATGGCTGCACCCGTAAGATATAATCTTCTTATAGCATAATTCTATTTATCGATATCAGTTCATCGCGGCTAACTCTGTCTCTAAATAGTGTGGCTGGTTAAAAGGAATGACGTTATTGACGTAATAGTCCATATAGTTTGATTTAAAGAAGAATAGGAACGAGTCTGTAGCGGGGTAGGGAAGCGGTGTTGTCAGTTTAAAGTTGAACTATTGAGCGACGAACGGACGTAAATTGGCAACAAGGCTCACCGACCTGGGAAGATGTGGATTTCCTATTCGTCCATACGGTGGCTGCCTTCACTCATTCTGCTCGATTTCACTTTCGTACAGTGCCATTCTGTTGTCAAACTATAGTTGTCCCAGTTCCGCCAGATAAAACCTGTCTTTCTGTGGCATCTCATAATTTATTGTATTACAGATGAAACGTCTTCAGAAGTACTTCTGAAGATGATTACAATGTAATCGAAATGTAGTAAAATAAAGGTTCTTGTATTTTGGTTAGCGGGTTTTATTTATCTAGTTATATAATCATTGACAGAGGGTTTTATTACAAAATTATAATATAGAAAACAATAAGTTACAAACTAGACTGGCCTTTCTTTTCTTGTAACTAGAATAAACTTATTTATAGAATTTTTAATAATTTTAGGATAAGAGCCATAGCCCTTAACACTCTTTTAGCGGTGAACAAGAGTTAAAAAAAAGTCAGCCTTGTTTGTAACTTATTGTTTCCTAGATTGTAATTTTTTAATAAGACCCTCTGATGATGATGAAGTCTCCGAAGTGTACATAAGTGTTCTTAGCTAGCTTGTATTGTCAGTTATTTTTTATTACTTTTTGTTGCTGGGGTTGTATCTAATATTTGTATTGTAATATATTGCGGCACTGTGGTCTTGATATTGTATACCTTCCATTATAAAATAGAAACTCTTCGTCAGTTCGAGACTAAAATACATTGACCTTACTCCTTCATGAGTATTGCACACAACCAATGCCCTTGCGAGATGGTAACCCAGCGTTAGACCGGCAATATACCCAGTCATGTACACAGACACATGTCATCAGTTTGTAATGCAGTAGATTGCAAACAAGTCAGTTACTAAATAAACAAGGTTTAAGGTTTAATGGTAACGTAGACTGAACTATTAAACATGTGTTTTAACACTCCGGGGAACATGTAGTCAGAGATTTGCAAATAAAAGCTTTACATTAAAGCTGGTGTAATTAATTAAACATGCCCACGCTGGGCTGCTTGGTCCCCCGGTGAGGTGTCCCATGGGACTTGTCTTCCTTGTAGCCTTTAATTATTGATCCAGTTTAATAGGTATTAACTTTGTCAGGATTTGTCTAATTTAACTGGATTGATCTTTTCATTTTAAATTAAATTACAAACATCAGTGCAACAAAAAAAAAAACCGGCGAAAAAACACAAAATAAAGTAGGTATTTTCATTTGTCGACAGGGATTTGTCTCAATAAAAAACCTACACAGTAGGCCTATTTTTGTAGGAAAAATACAGATTATGCTACATAGTTAATTTTTGTTACAAAAAGGATAATCTCCATAGCGGTAAATATGGAATAAAAGTGTTAAAAAGTCTTAAATAAAATGATCCATGGATCAAGCTCTTTAGCAACTCGAAATTTAAATACTCCACTTTCCCTCAAAAACATTTTGGTCCTACTTCAACTCTATCTTAGGGATGGTCGATATTTTATTTCTCGATGACTTGTCACTGATATTAGTTTGTAGTTGGTGGTGGCTGTGTCAAATTATGGAAAATGCCACTTCCAGTGACAATGGATCAATCGTGAGTTGGATCTGTTGTGATTGGGCAAAAGGCCGCAGTCACTGGATGAAACGGCTGTAATTTGTTAATTTCTATCTATTACTAGATAAAACGGCTGTCATTGGTTGATTTGTCGCTGTCACTGGCTCTGTTCTTACCGTTTGGCTCACGGCGCAGATTATTGTACAATGTCATTGAATGAGAGGGAGAGGGGAGGGGTTGTCTCCGGTGTGATTGGGCAAAATGTCGCCGTCGCTGACGAAAAAGTTACTGATATTTTACCACGATTGATTTGTTACTGTCACTGGTTCTACTCATTTATGTCGTTTGTGGATGGCCCATTTGTGTCAGGTTTCAAGATAATGAGAGTGTTGTGTACAGTAGACGTCATTTAGCACTCGCTAGTTTGCTCTTAATTTCGTAGAACTTAATTTTTAAATTAAATGAGCCTTCCAAAATAAAGTGAGGTGTGGAATCGTTTCACCAGTGGGGCATACCTACCTGTTATTGGCAAATACAGAGCATTCTCAGTAAAAGTCAATAATCCAAACCTGGCGCTGCCACTAAAGTCACCGATCTCTGATCTGTCTATGGTCTTTCACTCATTTCAAGAAAACTAGGAGTTATGTGTCTAACCAGTAAGATGGCTTACTAGTAAAGATGTTCCGCAGAACCAGCTGTATATGATAATACCTCGTACCTAGCCATCATGATTATTTGTGGTTACAAGGTATATCATTTCTGTTGTATAATGTGGGCCAAGTAACCATGTACGTGACCTTGAGAGATCTCAGCAGGCGAGACGAGAGGAAGGGGATCAGTAAAATACTTTTCTACAAACATGATAGGGACTGTCAAAACACTGACTTCCATGAGAAAGTCGATATATGATAAATTCTATGTTGAATTAGCTTATGTATAAAATAACAAACCAGTTTAAAATTTGTGTAGACATATCGGAAGCAGAAGCTGTTGATGTTGTATTCTGAATATGTAACATGTTTTAAGAAATGGTAGTACACGATAAATATCAGGGTTAAGTGAACGGTTATGTGGTCCTCACTATACGTATCGTGGTAATACTCTCAGTCGTTCCAGCGAAAAAGATTCGTTTCTTCTCCCCACTCTCACAAAGGATGCTCTGCTTTAATAAATATAAAGATCCTTCTCTGGGTTGAGTAAGACGCATGATTCCCCGCTGCCTTAGAGGCTCAACACTCTCGCCCTGCTAGCGATTACGATATTTCGCCTTGCTAAAGGTAGTGTCTCTGGGCATTTCATGGGGTCGGTTTTCCATCGTACTGGAGTTCATACTTTTCCGTCGTACTAGAGTTAAAGCTTAACCGCCGCGAAATAGACCATGATTTCCCGTGTTAGTAGAAGTGAAAACTTTTCACGATATTTCGCCTTGCTAGAGGTAGTGTTTTTGGGCATTTCATGTAGGACGGTTTTCCATCGTACTGGAATTTATACTTCTCCGTTGTACTAGGGTTGAAGATTAAGTACCATGATTTCCCGTGACAGTATTGGTGACAAATTTTCTCACAATATAAATAACAGTTCTCCTCCATACTAGAGGTAAAGATTCTAGACAATACTAGCAATTTATTATAATCTGCGTACAAGGAATCATGATTGCCTGCCACGATTTGGAGGTATGATTGTGCTAGGAGGACTTTATGTCTCTGAATCCCAACAAATATAAAACTTGTTATTTCGAAATATTTACTCCTTGAAGATAGGAACAGATACCTCTCTATGTTAGCCATATAGAGGAGAACTAACTCGGGGAAGCGTACAGGACATTATTTCCTCATGCTGTGCAGTACCATGAGAGATTAATGTCTCTCCTCAATACAAACTATAGTTAGCCTCATATCTCTCAAGTCGTCTGCGTTACACATATTTCCAACTTGTATGTTTCTAGTGGCTGTTCTATTCGAAACGTTCACTATTTTCCAATATTCACTACCATATTTATGCAAACTGCAAAGTAAAATCGTATTTGCTTTATTTCAACTGCGTCATTTTCATCATATTCAAATTTGCACAGAAGCTTATAAGATAAGAGCTATAAAAACGTCATCACTTCATCAACACCCTTATGGAGATGGCTCTATGCGAAGCGTATGCAAGAATTCATAAACTTTTACAAGCTTGCTCATGTAATATTTTTTACGCTGTAATAAACAACAGAGAACGTAACCGTTTATTTTGTACACAAAACTGTTATAAATCATAACATTACCTATATTCCAAAATTAAAAAAAAAATATTTTAAATAACTTATGTAACTAAGTCTTACATAATGAAATTATATAATTCATACATAAAAGATTTTATCCAATGGTGATTTTGCTCGTGATGGAGGTTACGACAAAGTTTTTATTTTTATTATAAACTCTTATGTTATGAAAAGTGGATTGTATACTATATTATAAATAGGATTGTACTAACAATAACAAAAAATAATTTTATAGCATATATAAGGTATAGTGATTAAATATTTAACTTAATTCTGTTTAAGTATCAAGGCTGCCAGTTAGATGATGACCATACAGTGGTGACGTAAAGGGTTCCGAACCCCCCCCCCCCTGGACAGAGCCCCTGGCTCGGGGAGCTCCTAAATGCCCCATCAAAATTTAAAAAAAACAATTAATGGGAATGGAAACAACGTAATAACCTCCAATCGTTACTGAAAGTCAGTGATTGAATCGCCTTATCTGTCTAACTTGACAAGACTGAAGCTGTCGGAGGCGCTTGCTCTCACCCGCGTCATGGTAGCCCCCCTGCACACAACCAAAATGTTCCGAAGGCCAGCCATATCTCCACAATTTAATCAATGACTTATTTATGTTATTATGGTGTCTATTACGTACGTTAAGATGTTTTTTCGGTTTAGACGATAGTGATTTAATGAGCCTAATAACTGAAAATATAATAGACTTTGCATTGTATCTTAAAAATCGGTTTGATACGCATTTTAATAATGGGGGGGCTATATTTCTCTTCGCAAGGGGGCGCCGATCGCTTGCCACCGTCAGTGTTACCATAGCATAATGCTATTGGAAAAGAGTTGTGAACACGGTAGAAATAAAGTAAGCACATACAAATTACATAGTCTGTGGGACCATGGTACGTGTGTGAGTGGTATACGTGAATTAAAATTCTATCAAAGTCATACAGAGTTACATATGGTTATCAGTACAGACGTCTGACCAGATGCTATCTTAACTAGTTGCAGTCACAAGGTCAAAGTGATTGGTCAATGATTTTAGTTATTTTTTATTACAGTAGAACTTCAATTATCCGGACTCCGACTATCTGAATCTCTTTCAGATTTCCAGGTTCAAATTAAGATGGAAACATATTGCGAGTTCCAAAATGATTATTTTGTCTACATGAGCTACTGGCCTCTTCTCCGAGCAGCTAGTGTAGACGCAAATATTATTTAGATGCTGTGTCACCGTATCACTACAGTTCTGTATAGTTGGCGGCCGTCCGTCGAGAAGCATTGTTGCCAAGCCCAACAGTTACTACTCGTGTTGATTAGTCAGTGTGTCTTTGTTTAGGTCAGTCCGTTGATATGTTCTTTAATTCGCTTCGTTGTTCGCGATGATGTTGAGTGTGTAGATTTAGACGAAGATTCTTCAAGAAAATCATTCGACATAATATAAACAAAGAATTAGAAGATGTTGTTGTGGCTTTTGCAACAACGTTCTATGGGAAACCTAATTTCGGGTCCGATTATTTGTGAAAAAGCTAAAAAGCTTAGCTCTGAGGCCTCGTAAAAAATAATAACACTTGAATTTATAACTTATATATAGTAATTAATTAAAATTAACACTTTTTAGAAAACAATCCAACCCTCCGAATGAGGTCAAACTCCAATTGATTCGGAAAGTTGATTCCCTTGCAAAAAACCGCTACCTACTGATATTTTTTCAGCAGTCGCGTTTCCTCCTTGATGAATGTAATTTTCAATACTGTGAGTCACGGAGAAGACTGTTCAGTGCTGTCAGTCACGGACAAGACTGTTCAATTGTATGAGCCACGGATGAGACTGTTCAATGCTCTGAGTCACGGACAAGACGGTTCAGTGCTGTGAGTCACGAACAAGACTGATCAATGCTGTGAGTCACGGACAAGACTGATGAATGCTGTGAATCCCGAACAAAACTGTTCAATGCTGTGAGTCATGGGCAAGACTGTTCAATGGTGTGAGTCACGAACAAGACTGTTCAATGCTCTGAGTCACGGACAAGACTGTTCAATTGTATGAGCCACGGATGAGACTGTTCAATGCTCTGAGTCACACACAAGACTGTTCAGTGCTGTGAGTCACGAACAAGACTGATCAATGCTGTGAGTCACGGACAAGACTGATCTATGCTGTGAGTACCGTACAAAACTGTTCAATGCTGTGAGTTATGGGCAAGACTGTTCAATGGTGTGAGTCACGAACAAGACTGTTCAATGCTCTGAGTCACGGACAAGACTGTTCAATTGTATGAGCCACGGATGAGACTGTTCAATGCTCTGAGTCACACACAAGACTGTTCAGTGCTGTGAGTCACGAACAAGACTGATCAATGCTGTGAGTCACGGACAAGACTGATCTATGCTGTGAGTACCGTACAAAACTGTTCAATGCTGTGAGTTATGGGCAAGACTGTTCAATGGTGTGAGTCACGAACAAGACTGTACAATGCTCTGAGTTACGGACAAGACTGTTTAATACTGTGAGTCACACACAAGACTGTTCAATTCTCTGAGTCACGGACAAGACTGATCAATGCTGTGAGTCACGAACAAGACTGTTTAATGCTGTGAGTTACGAACAATACTGTTAATGCTGTGAGTCATGGGCAAGACTGTTTAATGGTGTGAGTCACGAACAAGCCTGTTCAATGCTCTGAGTCACGGACAAGACTATTTAATACTGTGAGTCACGAACAAGACTGTTCAATGCTCTGAGTCACGGACAAGACTGATCAATGCTTTGAGTCACGAACAAAATTGTTCAATGCTATGAGTCACGAACTAGACTGTTCACTGCTGTGAATCACGTACAAAACTGTTCAATGCATTTACCAAGCGTTAAACGCGTCAGTTGAAAAACATCAGTAAGTAATAATCTTTTGCCAAGAGTAGACATTAAGAAAACTTCAAGTTGTACAACCCCAAAGCTTCAAGGTTTAGCTATTTTGTATTAGTTTCAAGTGTTTAAGTAGTAAACCACCTTACTATCTCGATTTAAAAGCTAAATCTATAGGTTATTGTTTTTTTTTAACTAAAGATATCATCAAGAATATTGTAAAACTTTAATTAAAATGTGTAAATTTAAAAAAAATTAAGGGTCAGTCGATGAATGAATGAGTGTGTTGCAACCGTTTGTACTCAATAAAGCGCGTTATTGTTGAACGCTTTGACGTTAATTTTAGTGATGAATGAATGAGTGTGTTGCAACCGTTTGTACTCAATAAAGCGCGCTATTGTTGATCGCTTTGACGTTAATTTTAGTGATGAATGAATGAGTGTGTTGCAACCGTTTGTACTCAATAAAGCGCGTTATTGTTGAACGCTTTGATGTTAATTTTAGTGATGAATGAATGAGTGTGTTGCAACCGTTTGTACTCAATAAAGCGCGTTATTGTTGAACGCTTTGACGTTAATTTTAGCGATGAATGAATGAGTGTGTTGCAACCGTTTGTACTCAATAAAGCGCGTTATTGTTGAACGCTTTAACGTTAATTTTAGCGATGAATGAATGAGTGTGTTGCAACCGTTTGTACTCAATAAAGCGCGTTATTGTTGAACGCTTTGACGTTAATTTTAGCGATGAATGAATGAGTGTGTTGCAACCGTTTGTACTCAATAAAGCGCGTTATTGTTGAAAGCTTTGACGTTAATTTGAGTGATGAATGAATGAGTGTGTTGCAACCGTTTGTACTCAATAAAGCGCGTTATTGTTGAACGCTTTGACGTTAATTTGAGTGATGAATGAATGAGTGTGTTGCAACCGTTTGTACTCAATAAAGCGCGTTATTGTTGAACGTTTTGACGTTAATTTGAGTGATGAATGAATGAGTGTGTTGCAACCGTTTGTACTCAATAAAGCGCGTTATTGTTGAACGCTTTGACGTTAATTTGAGTGATGAATGAATGAGTGTGTTGCAACCGTTTGTACTCAATAAAGCGCGTTATTGTTGAACGCTTTGACGTTAATTTGAGTGATGAATGAATGAGTGTGTTGCAACCGTTTGTACTCAATAAAGCGCGTTATTGTTGAACGGTTTGACGTTAATTTTAGTGACGAATGAATGAGTGTGTTGCAACCGTTTGTACTCAATAAAGCGCGTTATTGTTGAATGCTTTGAACGATTAATAGACTTAAAAGATCTGTTGTAAACTTGGCAACATTGGAAAACCAATTGTGGACTACTACAGTATATTACAGCGTTAGATTACACGTAATAACTTTACTGTCACAATAACGAAAAGGAATTACTTACTGTTAATAAATATGCATTCGAACTATAATGAGAAAGTTACAGTTATAAATGGGTAGATCTACATTTGGTAAGGTTCCCTAGGCAATGACATATTCCCAACCTATTTCCATTCCCAGGTAAAATTATTAACACCCACGTTACATAGATATACCCTCATTTATCCATTTTCCTACAAAGAAATGTAGAGGTAGAAAAATCACCACAGCCTCTATAATAAATAGATTTGTCTCAAGGATGCAATCATGGCATATTTAGTGGTTTTTGCTCCGGGATCATTATCTTTTCATCTTCATTGACAGTTAAACTTCTGTGCGTCTTCTTTTACCCTGTAAAATCCTTGAGCATTTATTTAAATTCCGTTACAGACAAAAACAGCTTTTGATTTTGAGTAGTTAAAATATATCGAAGTTTTTATAAATTTATAAAAGTAGTATATATTACTAGATCAGAAAATAATGTAAAATTCAAAAAAAATTTCATTTAACGATAACAGTTTCCGATAGGTGATATTTCTCGGGTTTCAAGTAGATGGCGTGCCACTGAGGGTTAACCATCTACTCTTCCAATAATGACTGTATTGGAAGGATGGAGTAATATCGGATAATATTGGCAGGTTTCGTACCCGTTACAAGTCATGTGTTTTATTTTCAACGTTATCTTACCAATACTTTCGTCCTTTTTACGTCAAACTCTTAGGTAATACTGTATAAGAATGTTGCTTATAGACGTAAATGTCGTCACTACTAAATACAATCAAACAAATACTGTTTTCTTTCAACATAAAAACGATTGTTTCCAAACAACTGGGGGCTTTAGTTAATTGATGTCACAGTTACAATAGCACATAGTACAAATGACATGAAACAGTTTCACCTCAGGGGATCGGAAATTAATTTCCCGGCTACACGGGTGTCTTCTTCATCTTTGCTGTGTATTTCCTAATGAACATAAAGGTTTCCTTTTACGGTCCGACACACTAAAAATACTGGCGTCAGTTGTTACCCGCTTGGAAAGAACAGATTAAAAAGCTGACTCATGTATATTCTGCAAGTTTAAATAGGGTCCAAGTTTAAATAATATTGGTGTATACTTGAAACGAGAGTTGATTTATACCCCGAAATAGTTGCGTATTGTTTTGTTGCACGTAAACTATGGGGAAAATGTATGATTATACTATTGGCACAAATAAATAGCCCCGCCAGTAGGTTTAATCCTGAACCTTTTAAAATACTAAAATAACATGTAATTTGTAAGTATGTAAAAGTTAAAATTATAGTAGTATTAACTCCATTTTCTTCAAAATATGTTTAAATATAATTAGAAATCTAGCTTAGAAGTGCAATGCAACAATTGCACTATAAAAAATGGACCCGCTACAAAATTTAGAAACGTAAAAACTACATTACATGTTGATCTAACATTAAAGCTCCTTAGAATTAGTATTTCTTCCCTTCTAATAAACCTCGGTTTTTTTACATTTCGGCGCTTCTACTAAGGTTGATTTAAAAGCATTAAAATTTTTCCATTGTTTGTTTTGTAACTTTAAGCCTTCTGAATTTTGAAAGCAAACAGAAGTTTCTGAAACAAGTCTGGGAAATTAAGTTCTGGCTTGGCAACAAATCCGTAAATATGTCATTTAAATTTCGCCTTGAAACGGCGGAAGGCAAACCTAAATATTCGTTTCTCTGACAGTAGAATACACTCCTTGTGCAAGTACTGAGACGATGTTTGCAATTATCACCTATCATGAGACTATCCCCATGTTATTTACACAACGTAAACGATTATCGCGTAAAATAAGAAACTTTACGCTATAACTAAAATTTTAATAAATGCAAATTTTTATGTTGAGACAAAAAATAAAGTTCAAACACTTATGAAATACATAGTTTGAAATAGTTTTTAACACATTTAATTTAAGTGAGAGTGTATATTCAAAAGTGTCGTATTAGTTTCATCTCCATTCGTAACTCTAGTCTTAGTATTATACATACAATCATAGTCTTATTATAATCTTCTATAATAACACACAAAAACATAAGTAACAAATTTTAAAAGAATATGGCCCCTTTCATTTCGAAAACTTGTTTGATCGTCAACAATCTCAACAAACACAATGCGAATGATAGAAAACATAACAGTAATAATTTTAATTGATTTTTCTACTTATATAATATTTGAACTTCCCTGGTTATTTATACACTATTGTATATAAAATAATTTATAGAATTCAATATTTCGATTAATTTACCACCCTATAGGTACAAAACAATAATTACAATGGTAAGCAATGACTGTATGTTTCGCATAGGAGAAAAATAAACTCATTCGTCACGCTTTACCCAAACACGAGATCGTCACGGGACGGGCTTAAAGTTTAGCTTCAACTAAGTGATAACTAATGATTTAATGCAACAGCTGATTTTGTGCTGTAGATTATGTTGTACAACGGCTGATTTAACACGGATGTTATGGAGTTACTATGCTATTTTATAACTATTCTTTTTCAGTGTAGTGTATAACTATTCTTATACGTTTTAGTTAATTAATTTGTATTTTATTAAATCTTACTACATTTATTTCAATAAATTGATAATATTATTCCATTTTTTTAAACTTTCTTTATTGCATGTGTTACTTTTAAAGTACTGATTTCATTTAAACTCGTTAAATAAAACTTTTAATTAGTTACTTTTTTAACTACGAATAAAGATTTTCTATTAAATAGGCACTTTTGTTATTATCTAGATTTTATTAAAACACCTTTTAAGCACATTTTTAAAAACAAAGAGTATACCTATATGGACCAGTTCCCTTGTTTGCCACATTGTAATTTCTTTTCAATAATTAATTTCCAAATAAACAGTTTCTAATACTTTAGATAATCACGGTGATTGTCATTATATTAACAATATAGTGAATTTACTAACTAACAAAAGAAACAATATTCAAAACTCTGCAAAAACTATTACAAACAAAATTTCAAATACAATAAATTCATTCCCATAATTCAATTTCATATATTTAGATCTACACTAAAATACTAATTGTTATAAACACGTCTTGCAAAAGGGAGTGGTGTTATAAGAATATATCCCCAGATACGTATGCAACTACAATTGCACACTTGCGTTGAAAACATGAAGGTAGGAACTTGTCTGTAAACAACAGCCTTCTCTTGGTTCTACGGCACGAATTATAAAGCACAGTGAAATGGCACCATTAAAGTCACTTACAGGCACTGCTATTTTAGACGGCAAAATAAAAACATGCACATATGGAATCAGAGTGGTTTGAAGCTGAGAGGAAAAGCAGTTTATATTTATGATATCAAAATTTGTGCTATTTAGGTTTAATATTTAATAAGTGATATTATAAAGTATACAATGCAATTAATTATACAATACAACAAAATTATAATATATGATGTGTGCAATATATATATATATATATATATATATATATATATATATATATATATATATATATTCAATAATTAGTAGGCCTATATAGGAAATAGGGATTGACTGAATCATAGCAAAATTTTAACTGACAATCAATAATATATATTTTATACACGTTTCAATGATTACTGTCTTCATAATCAATTAGTATACCCAAAATTAGTCTAAACTATAGCTATATGTATAGTATACTGTAACTTCTACCTAATGATTACAGTTGTGACAGTGAAACGAGTTCAGTAAACAAATTATTCATATTCTTAATATAATAAATAGTGTTTATATAATACAATGACTAAACCATCTTCATATCTGTTAGGAATATACTATAGAGGAAAACGGAGGGAAAATTGTAATGTTAGGACAAAATGTACTGAAATATAAAGAAATTATTCAATGTTAATGTTTGGGATTATTTAATCATTATCTTTTAACTCGATAATTTGTAGTAGATTTATTGAACCATGTAATAAAACAGATATAAGAGCAGACAATAATCGACAAACTTTCGGATAAAGAATTACTGCTGAAAATCCTAATTTACAACACCCTCATTGAAGCAACATTTCACCAACATATACCGGAGTATCTGTAAAGATTTAAATTAAATTATTCACGCTATTAAAACAAGTAATGATATTAAAAAGTTTTTAAGAACTGTCAGATATTATACGTTTGCTATCAACTTGGTAAAAAGACCACTGCTTACTGATATATTTCAACGGACTCGTTTCGCACTAGGTCAGTGCATAATTCAATGCTGTGAGTTACGGATAAGTCTGTTCAGTAAGACGCAGAAAAGCGTCCGCTGAAAAATATCAGTAAGTAGTGGGTTTTTTAGCAAGTTGATATCAAAAGTGTAATTTATATGATAAGCCTCAGGAAGTAAAACACAAAAACTGCAAGTGTCAGATATTAGCTATTCTTGGCGTACTAATTTGTCACCGTTACTATATGGATACAGCATTACAACTATTATTGCCTTATTCAATGCTATTATAAAATGTCTTTAAGCCTTATCAGAAAACAATCTTTTGAATATGGAAACGTTTTCTCTATGATCTTCTGGTTCTTTCAGTGCCGCATAAACTACATTATCCCTGCACTTGATAAATTTATTAAGTTAAAACCCTGTTCTACTCACATTTCCTAGGGTGCCAATAGCACAATTGGGTCACGGTAGAGGTGTAAATCTCGGTGGATGCCAGTATTATATAACTATATATATGTTAATTAACTATAATTATAATACCATATATTATATTATATTATAATAACCTTGCTTACATGAGTTCTGAATTTTGACTACTCAATTTTAGTGCCAGAGAATCATAAGGTGATTTCCTTATTCTTGTGTTACTGCACCTACCATTCCTTTTTCTCCCTATATTTGGTGCATCAAGTAGAAGTGTATGTTCCTAATGGAAAGCTCACGTTCATTGCGAACGAAACCTATAATCCTACACTGCACCCACGCTCAGGACGTTTAATGTCATGATATTAACCATCGCTATTCGGAGAAATATTGTGGTAAAATTCTATTAAATTAGTAGGGACAATCTTTATTTCTTTCATTAAATAAATTGAATTAAAATAAATTATATAATGGTTTCTTATATATAATAAATTCTTT
>JBAIZL010000003.1:36967447-36969947 GCA_036971475.1 Prosapia bicincta
CATCCCCTGATCCCAAGAGAAATTAGATCTACTTGATTTGTTTAAAAGGAACAGCCACGGCCTTAACCTGAACTGATTAAGAAACGATAGGGGTCAAGTTAAAATAGGGAATAATCAATAGGCTAGGATAAATTAGGGACATACGAACATTATAGGGATATTGGGGAACATTATCACGACGCTGATGTATGCTTACGTACCAAGTAAACCTTTCCGGGCCACAAAGAGAGGATACTGGTTACATTTTCATGTAAGAAGGTTGAGGAAGGGTAGATGGAATATAGTACGGTTCATCCTCTATTAAAGGGAATAACAGAACATTATAGGGATATTGGGGAACAATATCACGAGGCTGATGTATGCTTACGTACCAGGAGTAAACCTTTCGTCTATCGGGGGCCATAAAGAGAAGATACTGGTTACATTTTCATGTAAGAAGGTTGAGGAATGGTAGATAGAATATAGTACGATTCATCCTCTATTAACGGGAATAACAGAACATTATAGGGATATTGGGGAACATTATCACGAGGCTGATGTGTGCTTACGTACCAAAAGTAAACCTTTCCGGGCCATAAAGAGAAGATACTGGTTACATTTTCATGTAAGAAGGTTGAGGAATGGTAGATAGAATATAGTACGATTCATCCTCTATTAACGGGAATAACAGAACATTATAGGGATATTGGGGAACATTATCACGAGGCTGATGTGTGCTTACGTACCAAAAGTAAACCTTTCCGGGCCATAAAGAGAAGATACTGGTTACATTTTCATGTAAGAAGGTTGAGGAATGGTAGATAGAATATAGTACGATTCATCCTCTATTAACGGGAATAACAGAACATTATAGGGATATTGGGGAACATTATCACGAGGCTGATGTGTGCTTACGTACCAAAAGTAAACCTTTCCGGGCCATAAAGAGAGGATACTGGTTACATTTTCATGTAAGAAGGTTGAGGAATGGTAGATAGAATATAGTACGATTCATCCTCTATTAACGGGAATAACAGAACATTATAGGGATATTGGGGAACATTATCACGAGGCTGATGTGTGCTTACGTACCAAAAGTAAACCTTTCCGGGCCATAAAGAGAGGATACTGGTTACATTTTCATGTAAGAAGGTTGAGGAAGGGTAGATGGAATATAGTACGATTCATCCTCTATTAACGGGAATAACAGAACATTATAGGGATATTGGGGAACATTATCACGAGGCTGATGTATGTTTACGTACCAGGAGTAAACCTTTCATCTATCGGGGGCCATAAAGAGAAGATACTGGTTACATTTTCATGTAAGAAGGTTGAGGAAGGGTACATAGAATATAGTACGGTTCATCCTCTATTAACGGGAATAACAGAACATTATAGGGATATTGGGGCACATTATCATGACGCTGATGTATGCTTACGTACCAAAAGTAAACCTTTCCGGGCCACAAAGAGAGGATACTGATTACATTTTCATGTAAGAAGGTTGAGGAAGGGTAGATGGAATATAGTACGATTCATCCTCTATTAACGGGAATAACAGAATGTTATGCCATCGCGTAGGGAAACTTGCTTATTTGGAGTAAAGTTGGCTTCATCCTGGGTAAATGAAGTTGTATATGAGCTACTAGAAAGCCTACTTCATTTTTACGCAATATACAGACACATATGATTACTTCCTTTTTTGGATCACGGTTTATTTACCTCTTCCCTAATAGTACAGGGAGGGGTATAGTTCTCCCAGTAATGAGTGATAATCTAATTTTTGTTTGTGTCTAAAACATAACACAGGAACGAGTCCATTATTCCAAGGAAGAAGAATAATATTAGGGGTTGTAACGTTATAGTACTGTACTTCGAATACTGTCAAGTATTACAACTATTTAACTATTTAGGAATAAATTTATTTACACAATTTTTATAGTGTGTTGTGCCTTTTTAGAAATTTGAGCTAAGTGCGTTCGAAAAAGAAATGCATTATGAGAGCCTCGTGCTGTATACGTTTAGTGAAGATAGGGAAACCTGCGCTTTAGGAAGGTTCTACGGCTCTTGGAATAGGGTCGAACTATCGTGTCTTGGAGGAGCGGTTCGTTGACCATTGCCTGCGACCACACCAGGTAGCGGGTAGATCGCATACCGTAGTAAAGGCTAAAAACGCTGCGCATGCGCTGCCGTAATTCTCCGGTTCACATAAACAAGGATAACTGTCCTACCTACCTGTTGCACCTTATCCTTTCTTATTCTTCTTCTTACAATGGGTAGACACGTCTTTATGGACCAATTAGAAAGTAGGCCGGTTTCAGGTACGCGATTCTGCACCATGATCAACCCCTATATACTCTACCAGCTGGCTACAAGTCCCCACTTTAATTCTACCTGCATTGTTACCTTGTTTATCCTTCTTGGATAATAACAGTCATATAGATTGACACTTTAACATTATGTAAACACATTCTTTGAGTGTACTATAAATTATAACTTTATTTATTAATATTTTTTT
>JBAIZL010000003.1:36974947-37012447 GCA_036971475.1 Prosapia bicincta
GACGTCTATAAAGATACTAGTAACACAGTTGATCTCTAGAATGTACAAGATTGCAAGGAAAACCTAACATGTTCCCCTGTACCAGGTTTTCAAATGCTGATTTTGTCAAAGTTGCGCTTAGAATAAATGATGATCAATTAAAGATTTATTGCAATTTTATATATATATTATAACATAAAGTACGAGGCTTTAGAGTAATTTCTGTTAGTAGCAAACATAATTATCTGTAAGATTAAGCAAAGAAGACAGAAATAGTTTGTAAAGTGCCGAGAAAGCAGGTACCATTTCATTATCCTTTTCCAAGAAAGCTATAAACTGTGTGCCAGCAATTTGACAATAGCAGGGTCCAGCTTGTTAAGACGGGAAAATCCAGCGGCCGATATAACCTGGGAAAATAACTCGGTACCATCGAGTTAGGCTAATTGTGGAACTGTGGGAAACTACAAGGAAAGTATTGGTAGAGGGAAGATTAATGATTTTCAATAAAAACTAAATGAACAGGAGAAGTTTGAAGGGAACTCCAGAAGAGGGCAGACGGATTGGTCGGGACAAAAGACGGCAGTGATGTAAAAATAGTAATTAGTTAAATTAAGTAAAGAGTTTTTTTTTATTTATAGGTAAAATTTAAAAAAGTGCGACGTAAAAGTTTTTTTTTAAGTATTTAGAAAGTAAGTTTTTTTGTGTCAAGTGTAAGCGCAGAAGGTAACCAAGGCCAAGATTCCAGGAGCCTTCCAGGATTCCTATAAGTATTAATGGGGTATAAGTGTAGCCAAAAGAATTTATATTTTAGTAAAGTTCAGAACAAATTTTAATTTCATTACAATTTATCAAATCTAATCTAGTTTCACCATTTCTAATTTAAGAAGCACAGTTCCCGTAATAGCGACCCGAGAGCAACTATAAAATTTTAATACTGAATTTATTATCTTTGTTATGTTATTTTATTAGAAATCTAAAGCCTCAAAGTCCACCTTTTATAATTGTAATGTTAGTTAAAATATCAATCCTGCCACTGCAAAATATTAATATAAATTTGGTATAATGTATAAAGAAATGAATGCAAGTTGTGTTTAAAATTTATAAGATTGTTAATTCTTTATAAACCTGAAGGTGTGCCATTGGATAGGTAAGGTAAATAAATAACATTAAAAATAAATTATAATTATAACAAAAGTTTATTTATAATATATATATATATATATATATATATATATATATATATATATATATATATATATATTATTATTATTAAATAACTTCAAAAAGTTCATAATCAAGATATATTTTATTCAACATTTACAATTATGCTGAAGCTTTTCGCCGGTGTATAGTTCCAGCATTCTCAAAGACTAGTCTTTGAGAATGCTGGAACTATACACCGGCGAAAAGCTTCAGCATAATTGTAAATGTTGAATAAAATATATCTTGATTATGAACTTTTTGAAGTTATTTAATAATTATAACAAATCAAGAAAAAATAATCATCTTTATTATAATATATATATATATATATATATATATATATATATATATATATATATATATATATATATATTCTTGATATTTTACGTTGTCCATTATTTTTCCGTTGCACTGACTTTATGAAGTTAATATATTACTATTGTAAGTAGTTTTAAAATTACTTACAATAGTAATATATTAACTTCATATATATATATATATATATATATATATATATATATATATATATATATATATATATATATATTGCAATTGAAAGATGTAGGGAGTTTATTTATTGAACTTGACAACAATCAAGATCCCTTTTAAAATAATCCCATAAACATATCAAGAAAAAAAATTATTTTGTTAATAACCGATTAATTTTTTTCTCATCAATATTGCTTGTGATTTGAAAATAGAATCATTTCAACTACATTTATTTATATGAACACTGATAAGAATTACTCATTATTTATAGTGTTTTCTTTACTGGAACTTAATTTTAAAGATGTATTGAGTAGAAAAATAGATTATACTTCAATTATATCACTAATAAAAATTACAAACTTTAGGAACGTTATTTGTTTAATAGTGTTAAGAGGTGTTCTAAGCACACCAACTCTGATTTTACTAGAGGAATATGGTTGATCCAAACATGAATAATTAGACAATTTTGATAATTTAAATCAAACAATATTCTCGGTAATGTTAATGTTACATTCCCATCCGATGTAAATTATGCATCCAATATATGTCTACAGATATTTCAGGAATGTGGGTTATTTCACAGCGAAGTTAATTTATCTAATATTAGCCTCACGCAAGTCAGTTTATTGATAGTTCTAATCATGTTCGTAGGAAAGTATTTCTACAGTGAATGAGGTGTAACGGTATCCCTAGCCTAACTGAAAACATTATACAATACATATATCGTCTCTTTTGTATTCGCGTCTTTTACTTTGCAGAAGCAGAACAACTCATTTAAAGATCATATCTACATCAAACTTACAGTATTATCATTTAGTTAATTCGAACTGTTTACACGTTAAACACGACACTGATGTATTCTGAAGTGTTGGGTTTTGACCCCGCACTGTAGCCCAGTTCACACTAGCGATCTCAAGGTCAGAGACACGGTTAAACCTCAAGTACTGTACACTCGCCCACATATATCTCTGAAGGCCAAGTGCACACTTACGCAGTCTGCACTATATCCGCTATTTATTTATAATCTTATTTTTGTTTCAATATTATCAATATCACCTTCATTAAGATTGACGTCTTAGATAAACTCTAAGCATAGATTTATAGTTACAGCTATCTTAGGAAAATCTAATGTATTAAATTACTAGGTTTACATGAAATTAAACACATTCATAAAGAATAAGTCCATAAACTACGGACCCGCTGAGTAAACTGTTGAATAAAATGAACTCTGTAATTTACAGTGAAAATAATCCTTGTTTAAAATACATGCCTTTGTTTTCACGCTTTGCACTGCTCGCGAAATTAAACAAAAAGTCCAATTAAAGTTCCGGGGTGTTTATGACGCAGAATGACGTATGGACTGCGTAACAGAAAACGGAAAGTTTTAATAGTGATGCAAGGGGAAGAGGCAGAAGGGAGCTGGTCTTTTAATGGCTGGGGTGGACTCGAATTGCATTGCGTGTGGCCTGCAATATCAGTTAACTTTATGTTGTTAGTATGTCAGCTTTCCCTCCATACTTTATATTAACTGCCATTGTCAAACGCTGTAAGGGGTCTGCGGTGCGGTTAACAATTATAAATCCCTATTCATTGCTTTTGGTCTTAAAACTACAGGCTGCACTGTGAAGCTTGACGGTTAACATGAATTAACGACCTTTATCGTAAAGGTTTAAACTGGGTTGTATGTTAGAGTTTTATGGTGTAGCTCTATGATGGGGTCGTTTTACATAGTTTTCTCCCAAAGGTAGATTTTTTCTGTAAGACTTTATCTGACTTGATCGTTTGCCTTTTGGAAATTTGGTGACCTACAATTGCAAATCTGTTTACTGATGAAGGGCTACATATTGGCCTGTATGTAATAGAGAGGTTATAAATTTGTTAAGATATGATTCTATTGTAGAAATGTATAAAGCTACTCATTTTGCATAGTTTTCTCCCAAATCTTTCCTGTAGGACTTTCTCTGACATGGAGCTTTGACTTTGGGATTTCAGTGACCTGACAATGCAAACATACATACTAATGAAGGGCTACAAAAGGCCATCTATAGAGTGGTTTATAGCAGCTATGATAACAGCATATAGCAGGCCTTTAATACGCGACTCACATTCCATAGTTTCGTCCCAAAGAGCTGTCCTAATCTGTAGGAATTTCTCTGACGAACGTTTGTTAGGGGAGAAAATTTTTTAAAATGGACATAAGTAGAAAATAAGTGCAATATAGAAAGATGTAGAAAAGAAAAAGGCAAAGTGTTTTCAATCGGTTTAAATTAATATCCTAAAATATATTTAGTTAGTTAGAGATTAGCTAGTGAGAACTATTCACAAAGGTAAAAGTCAAAATAGTGAACACAAAATCTCACCAAAAATTAAATTTAGTAAACAAACACACAACAAACTAGTTTCGGCGACGATGTAGCTTTCCTCATTAGCCAAGCACAGAGGAAGGCGACATCATTGCAGAAACTAGCTTGGTGTTTGTTTGTTTAATAAAAACTAATTTTTTTTGAGATTTCGAGTTCAATTTTTTGACTTTTACTTTTGATTCTAAAATATATGTTTGAAATTCGTGGTCAATTATAAGGCTGTTGTTATTTTAAAAACAAATAAATATTTCTCTTTCACTAATTCCATCAACTATTAGACTTAGTCTATTATTGCCTATGGTGACTAGGTAATAATTATGAAATCTTATTGGTTAAAAGTAGATACAAAAATAATGGATATAAGGGGGATTGGAATCATGTACACGAAGTAGGCCTAAATCTACCCCCTATCAAGGTTATAACGAGATATGTACCCGTTACAGCAACTTATAAAGAGGCAAGGACAGACAGGTTTAACTAGTTAATACTAAGAGAAGAATCCAGTAATCCCCTGGT
Organism: Prosapia bicincta; assembly: GCA_036971475.1. Classification (NCBI taxonomy): domain Eukaryota; kingdom Metazoa; phylum Arthropoda; class Insecta; order Hemiptera; family Cercopidae; genus Prosapia; species Prosapia bicincta. Next base: position 36,979,498 of record JBAIZL010000003.1, read on the forward strand.
ATGAGGATAGGGAAATATAATTAATCACTTATCCGTGATGACTTATAAAAAACATGTGATTCGGAATAACAATCGCCGAATTTAAACAGAAAACATTCGTATTAAATTATACAGTGTGGACAGCTAAGTAAGAGATTGGCAACCATTAACTGTGCGAGACAATCTGTAACAAAGTTTTATAACAGATGATAAAAACAATTCGTTCATTACACAAAATATGACCACATTTCGAAACAATTTTTTCAATTCGAAATACATGATCAAAGTGATTTAAATTTTTTGACATTAAGTATGTTATTTTAAAGCTAGGAATGTTTAAAATGTAATTATATTTACGTCATAGATTATAATATTTTAATGATGAGATGTACACGTTAAAATGTTAAATAAAAACACGGTTGAAGTGTGAGTCAAATAATCTGATTTATTAGGAATTTAGCAACGTTTCGATGACTAAAGTAACAAATTTCCAAAGTACTAGGATTTTGGACACGGAAAGTAATTGAAGGAGAAGAAATTTTTCTGAAATGCTCCATATAAAGATGCCAGAAAAATTATATTAATATTAAGGAGGACACTAATAGTTTGGCCATTATTTATAATCCTTTAGTCATAAAGCTTAAAAACTCTTTAGGGTTCTAGTTGTTGATACGTCAAACGTCTAGTGATAATTTAGTTTTACAGGTTGTATTACGATTGGGAATTTTTTGGAGACATTTTAATTAGTTATTTATAGTTTTTACTATCAAGGTCTATAACGTTTTATAGTGTTTTTTAATTATTTAATTTATTTGTGTTGTTGTTTTGTTATTTTATTAGTATTAATAACTTATTGTAATATTTTTGATTTTATATTAATTTTCTTGTGAATTTTTATGACATAGATTTTAATTCTGTCTATTATACTTGTAGGCCTGAATGAGGACGACAATTTCGTCGTCGAAACGTTGCTAGATTCCTTATAAATCAGATTTCTATGAATCACGCATCAACCGTGTTTTTTATTTAATATAACATTTTAAACCACTGTACAAAAATTATAACAAAATACGACACTAGCATTCATAGAATGTATTTCGTTGCTAACATTTTCCACCCATAACATCGTTTATTTATAACAAAGCCAACTATTTTTACTTTTTATAACCGAACGTGTTATTATAAGGGAAAAATAAGTGCTGCAATGTTTGTTGAGAACGCCTTTCAACCCTGAATAAACTGTAGGGGTTGTGATTTATTATTATCGCAGTTACTGGGGTGGCGGGCAAGTATGTAACGTGGCTAGATGAATTGACAGAGTATTGTAACAGAGAGGAATTGCGTGTTGGGCTACTATTGCTTTTTTTTTATTTCAGAACCCTAGCGGTGTCGAATTACTTCCGAAACAGATTTTATTACTGTTTCCCCGGTTTTGTCTTTTCATGTAGTAATACTAACGCTTCCAAAAACATAATTTCTATGCACCTGGGAATTAAACTCTTCCAGAAAATATTTAATTTTAAACCTGAAATTAAAAATATGAATTTTAGAATATTTCAAGGTTTAAAAATCTATCACTGTATCAGGTGGCACAATAGTTTACTGTATTTCACAGGAATTAATAAAATTCGGATTTCTTATAAAATAAATATAATAAATGTTAAGGAAAACAATAAATTAAAAAATATAACTTCTACAAGGATATTGGGATATCAAATCAGGAAAATTCATAATTTTTTATACAACAAATAGAATCTTTGTTTAAATATCTTTTTTTTAGTATCTTTTCTTAAAAATAGGCTGCCTATATAATGAAAAAAGTAAATCAGGATTTCTAACAGTTGTACCACGTGGTGCAAAATGCGATCAAAGAGTATCGAATCTAGGTGATGGAAATATTTTGTAGGGTGAATAACAAATTCAAGTTTTACTTTTGTCCAGGTTTTAGCTTCTGAAAAGACACTGGTTGAACAATATAAGGAAGCCACCTACGTCTAGTGACGTAAAGGAAATACAGGAGTGATTTTCTATGTCCACTCTAAGATACATTTTCCCTAATTGATAGGAAGAAAAAGAGATGAAAATGAATTTTGAGAAACAAACCATGATTTTTGGAAAATCCCCAGGTTACAGGGTAAATAGTCATGCAGGTATCGCTTAAGATGAAATAATATAAGCGTATCCCAGATTCTTCTCATTGTTGACAACAATGATAGCCTTGGTCTATTGTTTTCAATTTATTAACATTAAATAAACGAAAGATTTCCAATAGCTACACTTTTCATATTAGATAACGTTAAAGATATAGGCTAGTATAAAGTGTAACAATTTTTAACCGCATTTAGTCAAACTGTTGTGAAGTAATTATTTACGGTTTTGTTTTGTTTGACTTCGAAACGGTATTTAGTTGTTCAAACAAACGGTCAAAGAGGCTTACTTGAAATTTATGAACATTCATAGTCTATATTTTTAGCCCGTAGACACTGAATGGAAGTTAAGTTTGAACTCATTTTCTGTTCTTATTGACCTTTTAAATAAAAAGTATACGACTAATATTTGTGTCTTATAAAAGCCCTTTGTTTACTTAAATATATGAAATAGGTTAGGTTAGGTTAGGTTATGGTTAGGTTAGGTTAGGTTAGGTTAGGTTAGGTTAGGTTTGGTCTGGTCTGGTCTGGTCAGGTCAGGTCAGGTTATGGTTAGGTTAGGTTAGATTAAGTTAGGTTAGGTTAGGTTAGGTTATGGTTAGGTTAGGTTAGGTTAGGTTAGGTTTGGTTAGGTTAGGTCAGGTCAGAGCAGGTTAGGATAGGTTAGGTTAGGTTAAGGTTAGGTTAGGTTATGTTAGGTTAGGTCAGGTCAGGTCAGGTCAGGTTAGGTTATTATTATTTAAGAACATTTAAATTAGTGTGTATGTCGGTATGTGTGCGTTGGGTGTTTTTTAGGTGTTTTGTGTAGCTGGATTTATGGTTTGTTTGTTTTGTTTGGTTAATGTGTTCATCGAATCGTGTATAGAACGGCCGTTCATTCTATACACTCTATACACTACGCAAAACACCTAAAAAACACCCAACTACACATACCGACATACACACTAATTTAAATATTCTACACAAATTAAAACAGAGTGAAAAAAACTAACAACCTTAGAAAAACATGAAATCTACAAACACTACGCAACAGACAGGGAAAATGTTTTAAACGATCACACACACTTTAAAGCCAATAGCCTTTTCCAGTACATTACACAAGACGCCGGCACCCCACCCCACACCACTTTCATAAATCTATCTCCGTCATACCGTTTGTAAACTGCCAAAATGCCGCCAGTAGAGGGTTAGCTTCGTAAAAGGAACGACCGTTTTGAAACGCGTCAGCAAGTAATCAATTACATATTCACTTAGTTAAGTAGTTTAAAATTAGTATTATTTATTATTTTTTGTGGTTTTGGGGTCGTTCCAATATTTTCTATTCGATGTATTGTACCACTCTGATCTTGTAACTGAACATTCCTGATTTTAGGTTAGCTAAAACATATTACAAACAGCATTGCAGTAGTATTTTACAAGTTGTTTAAGTCAAGTTAGTGAGGAGTATTAACAGGCTCAGCTGTGCCTGGTTGTCAAAATCTCACCTAATATCGTGCAAAAGTTTAAACAAATGCCTTGTACATCGTACATTTACTGTTTACTCATTTTTCATCCTGCATAAAAAACCTCAAATCTAATATTTATTAGGTTTAATTAATTAACAGGTGTAATTACGGCATTTTCAGTTAGCATTCAAGAAATATAGACAATTTCCTCATGTTTATAAATACTTTATTAAAGAATTAAGCATTTTAAAAAATCTCCAAAACTCCAAAAAACAATCTCCGGTGAAGAAATTCAGTATTTCCCATAAACACCACAGGATTACAAACTCTTGAATAAATTAAAATCGATTGGCAATAGTGACAGCAACGCCAAATATCCCTCGACACAAAGTCAGGGTCACCTTGCTTGTACAAAGCAAACACACATCAAAGTAACGATACAACGCCATTAGCCACACAGGACCATTACTGCGAAAGTACGCCGTTTCTGCAAATGGCGATGCCTCCGGCACTCTTCCACACAATATGTGCAAAGGGACTCTAACTTCTTATCTTAGATAATGTCGGCCATTTGCGAACTTGCCTCCAGTAACTATACTCGAGGGGTTAACAATTCCCGTACAGCGTGAGATACCTTACGGCCGCTTGTCAAGGTTTAAGCTAAACACAGTTTCTTAATACAAACACACTTTGTATATAATATACAACCTACTATTATAACTTTATAACCATACTATAACCTGTATTTATGCGGGACATAATTAGTTCCGCTTAGAATAGGAAACTACAATAAATAAAACGTGTTTTTTTGAAAAAGAAGGGAACTTTTTTATTCAGTTACTTTTAGTGCAAATAGTGAGTTTGAAATTATTGCATACGTTATGCAATTTTTTTTATCAATTATAAAGGGGTAAACCTCCAAGATAAATACTGTGTTGTGTAGTGTGTTTCTGAATTTATTTTACTTTGTTCTATTTCATTTTAAATAAAAAATACAACAATTATTAGACGCCGTCGGATAGTAAAAACAATATTCTGAATCGAAAAAATTGTGATAAAAACGTGGAGTATTAGTCGGAGACAGCATGCATAAGTATAGTTTCCACATGGGAGAAAGAGTTTCCCAAAAAGTTATAACAGCATCTGATATATTGACCACTATATATAACATATCTTCAACAGAAAAGCCCCTGTCCTAGCAGCTGCTGCATTTACAACTTTTGGGCGGTCAATGGAGCTTTAACCTACTGATGCAACATAACTCTACTCCACTGAAAACTCTCTGTGTATGAACACATCGCCACCAAAGGACAAGAGTTGTGAGCTATCTTTAGTTTTAAGTAAATAATATATATAAATTAACTATAAAAAGGTAAATACAATGTAATATATTTTGGTATGGTTCAATTTCAAAAAGGATATTTTCAAAATCAAATCTTAATATTTTAGAGCATAAAATTAACTAAATGCTTGATATTTAGAATGTAAATTAAAACAATTAGAATATTCTCGCCCCAAGCTGGTCACCACAACCATGCAACTACAAAGTGCAAGTTCAAGCCCTCAGCTCTACTTGTCTCCCAAAACCTTGAAGGCGTTTCATAACAATTTACGGACGAAACAATGAGTAAGCTTTAACGAAATTAGGACAATAGCTGAGAAATCTCCTTGTAAGCTAACTGGAGACTGACGTGAAGGAGTCTTCTCCTGGCTAGGAGTGCCTAAAGTTTATAGGGGAGAGTTAGAGAATTCTGGTTGGATTTGTTACCTATGTGCAATGCGTGAGAGATCTTCTGAGAGAGCTTTGTCAGAGCAAATAGCAAGGAAGTATGAACCATTTGCACAGGAAGAGTTATCCTCTTGGAGGAAAGAAAGCAGGAATTTGGTCGCACTTTTACTTATGTACACTCCATGTATATGACTATATCATGCAAGATCTCGTTTGAAAGAACTTCTTTTTTAACAAAGTTCTTTCTATGTTATAACGTCAATAATTGTACCTAACCCACAATATACCTGCAGAACTGTAACGCAATTCATCCCAGATGTTTTCTATTTAACTTTCTTTTAAATATGTCTCATTGGATGTTAACAAATGGATCGTACTGAAAGTAAGATCAACTTAAAAAATAAGTAAAAAATCATTAAAGTGCCAGCGATCAGGATGTTTGGTAAGTACGTCTTGGAACTTTCTGAATAATGCTTATTTATTACCTTTGGTGAAATATTAGTAAGTAGTGCCTTTTTGCCTAAAAAATCAATAAATAACTCAAGTAGGAGCCATTTAATGTTTATAATAACATGTGTTTAGTCATTTTCAAGTTGAACCTTACTCTAATATTGGTGAGAATGGATTCTAAAATAAAAGTTAATATGAAAAATAGGATTTATTCAAAATGTATGTTCAACTTAAAACTAATATTTTTAAAACCATTATTTTTAAATTCAGCAGTCTAAACCTCATCTTCAGAATAAATAGATTTCACATACTAAAAATCAAAGAAACAATACAAGATTTAATCAAATGTTATGTTGACGTTTACGTAATTAATCAATTATCTGTGACTTTATAATTAAAAATGGTTTTGTTTTACGAAATTATTCTGTTATCTCACACTCTCCTCATATATATCTTGTACAATTTGTTAATCGTTAAGGAAATACGTTTTTATTCATCTATCAAACTCTAATAAATATTTTTCAGCCTATAGCAATTGTTTTTAAATAAAGTTTTTTTAAAATATTATTTTATTAATAAAATTTTGAAACATTGATGTCTCGGTGGAATTCGAACTGAATGACAACTTGTTTGAACACTGAACCAACTTCGCCATAGAAAGAGATCCGTCACTTGAAGATGTATCTGAAACTATAAGTGAAAAATTCCTTGCAATAATGAGGCTTTAGAAGAGAAGGATGAGAAATTATACAACACCATCAGCTTCATAATTTAAAAACGAAAAAAGAATTAATCGAATAAATAGTATCAAACAAAAATTATAGTCCAACACCACATACTATATAAAATTACTTATAAAAATACATATACAGAGGGAAATGAAGAATTTCAAGTAAATTTCAATTTTTTCCAACTAATATAGTGATTCTATATATACACATTTATATTAAATTTAGTTATAAAATACAAAAATTACTAAACAAAATTTTTTTGACCTCGTAATAATTGACTTGAAAATTTTGTTTTATAATAATTGTTATAAAGGTAGGTTTAAATTATAGCGCCTTTTTCGTCTCAACTATATTTTTGTACTTCACAATTCCATAAACATTTTAAAGAAACCCGAAAAAGAACAAAAAATATATTCTTCAGAGGATACTTCATAAGGAGTATTTTTAAAATTAAAAGAAGTTGTTTTGCTAGTAAAATATCAGAACAAAAATACATTATAAGACAACACTAGTGACTGTGGTACTTCATCTAACAGGCATCACAAGTAGTTGACATTAATGTCAAAAGAGCGCGCCGTAGTCTGCTGTTCAGCTTTTGTAATGAGTACAATAAATTAACTAATTATCTATTTTAGAATGAAATTCCTGCATTTTACGGCAACAAATCAATTAAACTATTTTATTATTAAAACTCCATGATAAATATGTAATGGTGTTTTAGGCAATTTTAATACTTTAGGAGAAAATGAATGAAACACCCTGTGTTCCAATACGCCATAAAGGCCTATTATAATTCAAACATACGAGAGAAAACACAAGACTAAAAATATTCTAATTTATTTTTTTATTTTGCATTAGAAGAAATATTACAGTAAAATAATATTTCTGCCAGTCAAAAAACTAAATAATGGGAAAAAAATTACTCTATTTTGCGTCGGTTTTTTACAATTTTACTTCAGACAATGTTAAAGCTTTTAAAAAAGAGATAAATTCCATAACAATAGACAATGCATGGACAGTTAAGTGATCACTTAGAGCAGACAAAAGCTTAAAAACAAAGAAAGAAACGTGGCGTCTGGTAATTATGCTCTTACAATGAAAAAGACGCTTCCTATTTGATATCGTCGTTATTAAGAGCAAAAATCCCGTTTTAATTAAACCCAAACTATTATCTGTGACTCGATTTAACTTTGTTTTAATTCAACCCAAACTATTATCTGTGAGTTGATTTAACTTGGTTTTAATTAAACCCAAACTATTATCTGTGACTTGATTTAACTTTGTTTTAATTCAACCCAAACTGTTATCTGTGACTTGATTTAACTTGGTTTTAATTAAACCCAAACTATTATCTGTGACTTGATTTAACTTTGTTTTAATTAAACCCAAACTATTATCTGTGACTTGATTTAACTTTGTTTTAATTAAACCCAAACTATTATCTGTGACTTGATTTAACTTTGTTTTAATTAAACCCAAACTATTATCTGTGACTTGATTTAACTTTGTTTTAATTAAACCCAAACTATTATCTGTGACTTGATTTAACTTTGTTTTAATTAAACCCAAACTATTATCTGTGACTCGATTTAACTTGGTTTTAATTAAACCCAAACTATTATCTGTGATTCGATTTAACTTGGTTTTAATTAAACCCAAACTATTATCTGTAACTCGATTTAACTTGGTTTTAATTAAACCAAAACTATTTTCTGTGACTCGATTTAACTTGGTTTTAATTAAACCCAAACTATTATATGTGACTCGATTTATCTTGGTTTCAATTAAATCCAAACTATTATCTGTAACTCGATTTAACTTGGTTTTAATTAAAACAAAACTATTATCTCTAACTCGATTTAACTTGGTTTAAATTAAACCCAAACTATTATTGGTGAATCGATTTAACTTGGTTTTAAATTAACCCAAACTATTATCTGTGACTCGATTTAACTTGGTTTTAATTAAACCCAAACTATTATCTGTAACTCGATTTAACTTGGTTTTAATTATACCTAAACTATTATCTTTAACTCGATTTATTTTGGTTTTAATTAAACCCAAACTATTATCTGTGACTTGATTTAACTTGGTTCTAATTAAACCCAAACTATTATCTGTAACTCGATTTAACTTGGTTTTAGTTAAGGACAAGAAATGGTGAGTTTAGAATCGATCTAGTTCGTGTATGTGACGACAATATGATTTCTTGGCACAATGTAGGCTACACTGGAGCTTCAAGCTTTATATTTATGAACTGCGAAGACATAAACACAAGAAATATACACAACTCACAATCATACAACTTTATTTTCATACGCCTTTTTCTTACTATACTCCATCCAGACTACAATACTCCATCTAGACTCGAAAGCAGACCCCCACTCACGAAGGTCAGGGCCGGGTTTTGCCTACCTACCGCCAAACAGTCATATATTAGAAAAACTAAACTTTATTAAAATTATAACATTTAGGTAATTTTTATTGACATTTTTTGAGTCTGCAATTAATTTCTTGGAAATCAAGACAAATTCAACGTAATTATGACACTACTAGATATATTAGAAAAGGTAACAGTAATTAAATAGCGATTTTCTTTAAATTACAATAAAAATTTACATTATTAAATCGTATTTATCTATGTTCAAGAAATATACATAGAGTTTAAAAACGTCTGCAGAAATTACCTAAATGTAACTGTTTACAAAAAATGGTTTTGTACACCAAAGTGTATTAGTAGACGCTTGGAAAACCATCGGCGTCAAGGAGGTAGGTAAGAGTGTGTGAATGTGCGCACGCATAGAAGGTCGAGGGTCACTTAATTAATCCATTATGTCGCTTCTAAGTCTGGATGTATGGGCCTAATATCAACTTTGTAAATAATTAGACATGTAGCCATTTTCTACGTCTAAATTATATTAAAGCATAGAGTGGACGAATTAGGAGGTAATAAAAGTTTCTTAGACATACATTTATAACTTATTGGCTTACAATACAGTATGTAGTGCAACTTATCAGTAATAAAAACAGTTTTGCTTCAAATCATAGGCTTTATACAATTTAATCAAATATACGACATTTGTTGATATAGGATTATAGAGTTTTATTTGAAATAAAAATAAACATAACCTCAAAATTACATCTAAGTGAAATCGATGACAGCTGTAATAATATGTTTTACTACGTAGTTTGTCTTTTAGAAATGTTCTGAGCAATTCGTTCATCTGAGAAAATATGTAACGTCATACAGTAAACTATCACTTATCCAGCAGATATTGGGGCCGGGTTACAGAAAACGTCGGATTACTAAAAGGCCAGTTAAAAATTCAATGTACGTTGAACGATATTTATGTGTATTGCCGAAAAGTAAAGACACATACGAAAATAGGCTCTTGCTGTACAAGAAATAATGATAAATCGAGAATGAATGTACTGGTCTGTGCTTCCCAATAAAAGGTTACTTTATCTTTAACGGTATGAACAAAAATTCAAACATGTTTCCGTTTACCCTGGAACGACATTTAAACAGTCACTGTAGCTAACTACTGCAACAACATACGGCTAAAAATAGTTTGTATATCACGAGCTACACAACTAGAACCGGGCGTCGTGGTCACTGTCACTGTCATCGAGATGCAGTGAAAAATATACAAGTTATGTTTACATCTTCCGAAAACGCCGGATTACTGGATGAGTCGGACATGTGAAGGGCCGGATTATAGAGAGTGTATTCTTCTGTATTTTTAAAGTTTTTGTCTAGATAAAAAATGTGCCAATCCGTTGAATTTTGTGGTACAGCAGACAAACAAAAAGCGTCGTGTAATCAAAACTTTTTTGAAAAAACTAAACATGACCAAAACTAGTTTAAATTTTTTTTGAGGACTGACAATTAGATCTAATTTACACGCATGTTACAAAGCTTTTAATCGGGTATGAAAGGAACTGTGTTTTGGAGGATAAACTTGGTTTGAGGGTGTTTTGAAGGATTAATGTTTTTTTATATCTATTATAAGGCTAACAAATATTGAAATATTAAATCTATTAAACTAAAACTAAAATAATTTAAATTTTTTAGTTTGTAATATTCTTCGAATTATTTTCAAACTCTCATAATTACATTCAAATATTATAGAACTAACCTCAAAATATTTTAAACAGTAAACTAGAGCTCGCAGTAAATGGGCACATACAATGTCCGTGACTTCCTTTGACAATGGAAAAACATCTCCTTAGAAATAAAACATCCAATGAGTTCCTAAATGGACCACCTGTGTTATACATTCAAGAGAAAATCTCACAAAGAGTGAAGACTTCATCGAAGATTCAAAGAAGTCATGTGATCTCATTATTTCTTTATACAAAAGAAACAAGAATACAAACATAAAATGTTTAAATTATTAATATACTCATCTTCATTTCTGTTAGGAATATTTCTATATGTTTGAGTACATTTTTCTGCCATTCCTAACTCTTCAATATTCTTTTTTGTTGACGCGTTTCGGATTAACTCCATTTTCAAAACTTCAAAAGTACTATTGAAGTTTTGAAAATGGAGTTAATTCAAAACGCGTCAACAAAAGAGAATATTGAAAAGTTAGGAATGGCAGAAAAATGTACTCAAACATATATAATATGTTTAAAGCTGATTCGTAATTAAGACATCAAAGAAAGAAAAATGTTATTTTAGTTATTTTGTATTAAATAATAACAATTAATATAAATGAAGTAAAATAAACTATGCGTTAAAACAGCTGTTCCACCGCATAACTTACAATAAAAATCAGCTGTTTTATGAAATCATATGTCACTTATTATAAGAAATCATTATCACCTATTTTAAGCAAAGTAAGACGAAATAACTGTATAGACTTGTTTAGTCAATAACTGATAAACCATAAATCAAACTAACAACATGTAAATCAATAAATTTGGATATTGACCAAATTTATGATAGAACTGACTTCAAGTACAGGGCTATTAACACTAAACTACGTAATTGAAACCAATTCAATTGAAAACCAAAAAATCTTAGCTTTAATAATCAAATTGTCTATTGATTTAGTTTTTTCAGTCGGGATTTTCGGAACGTGTTTCTCTAACACACGCCAGTCATTGTTCCAAGTTGCTGCTTTTCACTACAACCAGAGAACCGAATTACTTCCATTCTAAGAATGGGGCAAGTGGACCCATTGTCCCTACTGAATAGATGGAGGCCTTGCTTCTCGTTACGTCATTAATTCTTACAACTTGAAAAGGATTTGTCGGCGGAACACCATTACTTTAGTGTCGGAGAATCGAGATTAACGCTACTTTGTCCTCGGTCTGTCCGTCTATCTAGAAGAAATCTACAGATTAGAAGTACATCCGTAAAATTGCTCAAACTTTTCAACTGCAAACAAATTTGCTCACGTTATTAACAAGATTTAAGAAACTAGGATTCGATCAAATAATTAAATCTTGTATTTAGTAAATACTGATTATCTTTTCTTTTATTTTAATATTTGTAGCAGATTTAATGATAATTAACGTAATATGTAAGTTAGTAGAAATGAGTAACAATTCTACGAGATTCTTGTGGCTTTTGTAACTAACCCGGGATACATAAATGAGAGACAATATCTGGAGTTTATTAATAAATATGTCCAAATATTTTACCCTTTTGTTAACGTCCTATCAGTGCTGGAGGTATCCAGTAAATATAATGCCCTCGAAAATTATATATATATTTAAAGTAAGTTATATATTATTAATGAGAATAAAAACTTAATGAATCCTAAACAATTATTAAATCCAAATAAAAACATATTCATAACAACGGAAATTATATTTCTCTGAATATACTGAAATAAAGGGAAACTATATTGCCTTTACGGTGGCACAGTGCGTAGCACGTAACCGTGCACTTGGCCTTGCTTGTACTACCACTTCTGAAAACATATTTCATATTGAGAATGTTCGATACATCAACAGCTTCTACATCCGATATATCCACACATATTTCAAGAACGTTTATTTCATACCTAAGCTAATATATCTGATATCGACCGTACGTACAAGTCAGTGTATTTACAGTAGTTATCATGTTTGTAGGAAAGTATTTATACCGACCCTCTACCTCCCTTCTCGCTTACTGCGATCTCTCAAGGCCATGAAGAAAATAGTAGTTTTAACACAGCAATATGACTAACCTAATTACTTAGTGAAGAAAGATGAAAGATAGGACATAAAATCCTTCGGTTTTAAATAAAATATCAGGCAAAACTGACTGTTGAAGGGTTTTATCTCTGAGTTATTTTATATATCGGAGTCATAATGCAGTATCCTCTCAATACAAAATATGAGAAAGCAAGTGTTGAATAATACATTCATGATCATATCCCATAATACAGAGTGTGGAGAAATAAACAGTATAAACAAAACAAATCAATCAATTCCTACTTAGGTAAAAAAAAAATATTTTAGTTACTTTTTATTAAATAAGTAAAAAAACATATAAACATGGTGATATAGCCTACGTGTTTCGAGCAGCTGTTCGACGTCATAACCTATTATATAAAATCAGCTGTTTTATAAAATCATATATTATAACTTATTTTGAGTCAAATGGGACGAAATAACTAAATTGTACACCTTGCCCCTTTTGTAAAAATATTTTCCTCCGTATACAACTGAAATTAACTATATAAATTTAATTAATTAACTAATATTTGAAAAAAATCTGTTATCAACCACTACAAGTATCATGTATTGGCATTCACTACAAGTTTAAAAAACCGTATAGTTGTAGTTATAATCATAATTATTATAAGTAACAATAGTTATAAGTTTGGCAATAACCACTTCCTGTATAAAATAGCCGATTGACGAATTGAACGAGTTACCTGTATTTGCCTGGAAAATATAAAGAAATCAAATATTTCAGTTACTTTTTTATTAAATAATTACAATTAATATAAATAAAGTAACATAACCTATTTGTCGAAACATTATTCTACCACATAACCGATAAAATAAAAACGGATGTTTTATGAACTCATATTTTTACTTATTTTAAAGTGTTTAAGGTGTATTTGAGCAAAATTGGACAAAATAATTATAATGTGTACCATGCTTCTTTTGTTAAATATAATGTCCCATACAAAACTAAAACTAATCGATTGAATTTAACTAATGAATTATTTCAAAAAACTGTATCAATATCTAGTGTCATTCATTAAAAGTTTAAAAACATTGTACTTTACTTGAGTTGATGAATAAAATTAAATGTATTTTATTTACGATTAACAATTTGAACAAGTTATATATATATATATATGTATATATATATATATATATATATAAGGAGTGTGAACTAATAGTAGGAATTAAACAATATGGTGCCCCATGTGCAGTTTCGCGTAACTAAAATACACGTACTCTCTATCGGGGTCTTGAAATGTTATCGTCCTGTTACATCCCCCAGTTGCTAGTGAATCGAAATCGTAATAAGAAAGAAATAAAGTAATTCTTTCTTAATGAAAACATTGGTCGGTGTGTTTGTAAGAGAATACAAAAGAGAAGAAATGAGGCGAATTTTGATTAGTTATAACGATAGACACCTACAAGAGAGGATCTTATCCCTTAGATTCAATTCTCAAAGATTCACAAAGTAGGGTTGTATATAAAATTCAACTAGTTACATCATGTCCTCACAAATTACTCAAACTCATAGCATTCTGATTTATTAGGGTCAGTCCTAAGAGGAGGGCTTGGTGCCAAGAACAGTATCTAAGAGCCTTAAAGCCTTACTGTAAGGTTCATCCAGTTAAGCTACTCTAATATGAGCATCTGAACAGCCCTTCAGATTAACTGTCCATACAGTACAATAGCTAGGCCCTATTTAAGGACCAGACCATACTTGTTTCTCCCACTAACCCTTGAGAGTGACTGAGTTCGACAATTAATCGAGAGCTTAATTCACGATCACCAGAATGTACACAACACAGACCTTATAAGATATGCAATAGCCACCGATCCGTTACTATTACAAGACGCGATACTCCAGAGAAAAGATAACCAGAGACAATGATCTCGACCTCTCTTCATAACTACCCGTAACTGGATAGTACTTCGAGGTGGCATGAAATCTGGTTGTATGATCACTAACGTGACGGCTTGAACTGAGAGCCTTGGAAAATACCCCTTGATCATTTTCACCACCAACCTTTTTTTCGTTTTATAAATACATATACTAAATCTATAGGGGTTTATTTTACCATAACCAGAATTTAGTAAAAACTCCCTTATTAAAAAATTATTGTTTGATGGCATGAGTTTCACGAACTTCTATAAATACATATACTAAATCTATAGGGGTTTGTTTTATCATGACCAGAATTTAGTAAAAACTCCCTTATTCAAAAATTAATGTTTGATGGCATGAGTTTCACGAACTTCTATAAATACATATACTAAATCTATAGGGGTTTAGTTTACCATAACCAGAATTTAGTAAAAACTCCCTTATTCAAAAATTATTGTTTGATGGCATGAGTTTCACGAACTTCTATAAATACATATACTGAATCTATAGGGGTTCATTTTACCATAACCAGAATTTAGTAAGAACTCCCTTATTCAAAAATTATTGTTTGATGGCATGAGTTTCACGAACTTCTATAAATACATATACTGAATCTATAGGGGTTTATTTTACCATAACCAGAATTTAGTAAAAACTCCCTTATTCAAAAATTATTGTTTGATGGCATGAGTTTCACGAACTTCTATAAATACATATACTGAATCTATAGGGGTTTATTTTACCATAACCAGAATTTAGTAAAAACTCCCTTATTAAAAAATTATTGTTTGATGGCATGAGTTTCACGAACTTCTATAAAGTTATTTGTAGTTTACTCCCTCACAAGAGGTTTTGTTATTCCTTAATTATTGTTCATATCTTATTATTTGCTCATTTCGTGTGATAAAGCTCCCCATACTTACCACGTGACATTACCGACATGTTATTCCACTACATGAAACTTCAAACTGCCAATATTGTAATTATCTATAATAAAACATGAAGACCACAGATGGTTCCAAATCTACTTTTCTCAAATACATGTCACAGCTACGGAACTTGAAAATATTGCATGACACAGTTTCATATACTGTCAACATGTCCAATAATTCAGGACATCTGTCACATTTCGATAATATGTTTTCAAATAGTTTGCTGAAATACCATACTGTATATGTATTTTTATCACATGTTTCACATAAAATACGGATGTAATAAAACGAGCGGCATATTGATCTGGTCGGTAGAACCTCACTTCTGGCATAAATGTTCAGGGTTCGATTCTCAGTATGAACGAAGAATGTTTGTACGGCCAGGAGCAGTTCATCTCAGCGGTGGGAATGGGTACTTTGAAAAACCTAGTATGATAATAGGTGGTGAATCAAATTGAGTGATGGAGACATTCAATTCTTGATACGGTAATGTAACCACCGTTAGCTCAACCAATGGTATACAGTGTTGAAGCGACCTACCAATACGAATATTAAAGGCAGGATTCGGTCGTAAATATATTATATACTGTAAGGGGATACAGGAGGGATCATGACAACAAGCGCACAAAGTGTATCTAATCTGTATCCGAGTCTGAGGAAGGATATCTCTAGCATGTCAAAGAAAGGGCGAGAAGGTGTAATTTGGATATGACTAATGTGACGAGATAGAGGTATCTAGTGTCTAGATTCTAAGCCATGCTATTGGATCTATTGTTGGTGAATCAAATTGAGTGATGGAGACATTAAATTCTTGATACGGTAATGTAACCAACGTTAGCTCAACCAATGGTATACAGTGTTGAAGCGACCTACCAATACGAATATTAAAGGCAGGACTCGGTCGTAAATATATTATATACTGTAAGGGGATACAGGAGGGATCATGACAACAAGCGCACAAAGTGTATCTAATCTGTATCCGAGTCTAAGGAAGGATATCTCTAAAATGTCAAAGGAAGGGCGAGAAGGTGTAATTTGGATATGACTAATGTGACCAGATAGAGGTATCTAGTGTCTAGATTCTAAGCCATGCTATTGGATCTATTGTTGGTGAATCAAATTGAGTGATGGAGACATTAAATTCTTGATACGGTAATGTAACCAACGTTAGCTCAACCAATGGTATACAGTGTTGAAGCGACCTACCAATACGAATATTAAAGGCAGGACTCGGTCGTAAATATATTATATACTGTAAGGGGATACAGAAGGGATCATGGCAACAAGCGCACAAAGTGTATCTAATCTGTATCCGAGTCTAAGGGTGGATATCTCTAACATGTCAAAGGAAGAATGAGAAGGTGTAATTTGGATATGACTAAAGTGACGAGATAGAGGTATCTAGTGTCTAGATTCTAAGCCATGCTATTGGATCTATTGTTATTATAATGTCATAAAATCATTTGCCTACCAGTTGTTTTTAAAAAATATCTATACTGCACTATTTTATGAAAGGATAAATTGCATTATCATCTTAACCACGAGGATTAAAATGATGTGGAGAAAATCATAATCAGTAATGTGGAAAGTGAATATTTGTTGTAGGCAGAATATGCAGTCAAATGTCTCAAAACAAAAACAAGGCTTTCAAAAAGTTGTAGTCCGAGATTTGTCATAAGGTGTTGGTAAGTAAGAACATGTTGCTGGTAAGTGTTTGTAAAATATAGCCTTTTATTAGCAAAGGAGAAACAATTTGTTGCTATTATTCCATGACAGTAAGATATTACGAGAGAAATCCCTAGCTTTGGAATATTGACAGTAAAATTAAACTACAAAATGTGTGAGGGGGTATATAGTAATACTATCTTCTATGCATGATTTGATATGATTGTGGATATACCCTGTATAGGATTAGGGTCATTCTACAGATATGTCATTCTTCAAGACGATGTAAGGGAGAATCGCGTTATTAAAGTGAGCATCAAGTAAACTCACTCTCTATTGAGGGCATAAAGACGTTTGTCCTGATTCGCAACCATGTTGTGAGAAAGATAATTAATGTTAGGTTGTGAAACGTAAAATGAATTGTTTTTGTTGTTTTCTTGTCCATAAAGTTTTAGAACTTATCGAAAGTCAGCGCCGGCGCCTTCTGAGTATACATTAATTACGTATCACTAAAAAGACTCATTAGTATACCCAAGTATAGGCCATAGCTTAGATGGCAGAGAATCCACCTCTCCGGAAATTATAACGGTATTTTACCAGTAAGCTGGAGACCTGAACGCCTTCTCTGCATTGTTTACCTAAAAGTGAGATGCAAACTGGGGCAATGGCTATGTCTTACTGACCAGTTGCCATGGCAACGGGAGTGTGGTGTGTAAATACTCTACGATATGGATCTGGAGAAAACCAAAGTTGTTCGAGGGAAAAGTTCAAGAGACCACTACAACAGGTGATGGTAGGTTTCAGAAATGGATCTCGTGTTTGACACATCTGTACTTAAAATTAATTATTTTCTAGTTATTTCTTAAAACTAGTCGTTAGGTGTTTTATGTGAGAAAGGAACAGATAGAGAGAGAGAGAGAGAGAGAGAGAGAGAGAGTGTGTGTGTGTGTGTGTGAGAGAGAGAGAAGGAGAGGGAGAGATATCAGTATTTTTTGGTTTAGTGTTGTGAGTCATTATATGATATTTATCTGAGTTAATAATTTTGAATATGCAGTATTTAAAATTCGTTTCGTAAATGCATTTTCGGCATCAGTTTGTTGATTTCAAACTAAAATATTTAGAATTTGATGTTACAACATCAATTAGTTATTTTGGACAAATGTATCTCAATTGAGTTAAAAGATAGACAACAGAAGATATTTGATTGAAAATATTTTTTTTTTAAATTGTTGTTTCGAACGATTGGTAATGGTGTAATGGAAATCTTAAGACATACTAAACGATTGAAATCAATTGACCTATATATAAATAATTTTAAAAGCTTTGTAATTCAGGCAGAATGTTTTTAGGTTAAAATAGATTTTATTTTATATTATATAGGTGTTTTTCAACATTCTGGAATAAAATCGTATCTTATTATGTAATAAAGTTAATAAATAAATCATTTTTATTTCTTCCCGGAAACAGGCAAACAGGAACGGAAGGCAGATCGTCCTGAAAGGAACGACTGTTCATATCCGGTGCAAGATTTCAACAGTTGCCGGTTTCGGCCGACTCAAAGCAAACACGTCCCGACACGTCCCATATAAGCCCCTGACAACCCTTTATTTGAACACTGAGACACTGATACAGATTACGGGTTTCCTCTTATCGATCTGCTATATATTGAAAGAATCGATACTCCCAGGCACGGCTCCTCTCGTAGTTTCATCTAATCCGTCCTTTAATCATGACGATAAATTTGGATCGAACCTTGGGGAGGATTTTTGTGTCTTTTGTTGAAATCCTTTGTACGCCCGCAAGCGGGGACTAATGAAAAGGCGGCGACATCTAAGCTTACACAATTCTTCAACAAGTTTTATTCTGAGTTTAATATCAGAAGTGCCGAATGGCGTTTATTACTTTACAGATTTTGAATGAAATTACATCTAAAGTAGGTCTCGTACAACATCTGGCGCTATACGTATTTACTCATATTTTACTGGAAAAAATAGTGTGATTTACTCATGAAACTAACAAAACCTAAAAATAAATATAATTATTCAAGCTGGAACGTTTCAATGTCAATATCGTCTTCATCAATAAGTATAACAAAGTGTAAATTTAACCTAGTAGAGTATTACAAATTTATTTAAACTATTATAAACTCTTTGTTGAACAAGTTAATTGTAGTCTCGGGAAAAATATATATCCGAATTAAGCAGCCAGTTCAATACAAATAATTATACAAAATAATAGAATGCATACAGGTTAGAAATGCATATAACAATATTTTTTTTACACTTGTTTCTACTACTTGGCCTACAAACCACTACTTACTGATTTATTCAGCATTCGCGTTTCACTCTAGCTCAGCGCATTATTCGATGCTGTGAATAACTAACAAGACTGTTGCTCAGGTGTGTTGTGTTGGTGTAGTTCTGTGCTGTATTTCTTTTCTGTGGCGTGTTATTGTTCATAGAGTAGTTGTTAATTATGTGTTCAAATATAGTATTTGATTGGGAGTGTTTTTCGTCATTTAGAATGAGTTATGGATAGTATTTATGATGTGTATATATTTAATAGGTTTCTACAGTGTTACGTTTGCTGCTTCTATTGATATAATGTAGGATTTTTAGATTGGTGTCTATGTCGATCTGTGAGTGTAGTGTGTTTTGTATGTGTATGAAGAAATTTCGTATTTGGCGACACAACCAAAATCAATCTAAAAATCCTACATTATATCAATAGAAGTAGCAAACGTAACACTGTAGAAACCTATTAAATATATACACATCATAAATACTATCCATAACGCATTCTAAATGACATAACACACTCACAATCAAACACTACATTTGAGCACATAATTAACAAATAATCTATGAACAATAACACAGCACAGAACAGAAATACACCACAGACTCACACCAACACAACACACCTGAGCAATAGTCTTGTCAGTAATTCTCAGCATTGACTAATGCACTGACCTAGTGTGAAACGCGTCTGCTGAATAAATCAGTAAGTAGTGTTTTTTGACAAGATAATACAAACAAGTGTAATTAATATAAAAATCTCAAGACGTAGAATACAAAAACTGCAAGATATTTTTGTTTGTTTCAAGGTGACCCCGCAAGTACGACTGTTGTTAACTAGGAAGTATAAGAAGCAGTGGTGAACATAGGTAGGCTTAAGGTAGGGATATATAACCCTTTGGTAGAGGGGCCATTGCTTCTCATATACATGGCAGCATTCTCTCAGGCTCATAAACAATTAGCCCTATGCAAACCGTTGTACGAAGAAGGGATGATACACGGTAAGATAGAGTGGTAGTAATAACCGCTTAGAATTGTAGGAAACTTACAGCATTGCGTGTGTAGAGTCGTTCCCTGCAGGAGACATATTCTCTTCCTGAGGGGTAAAGGAAGGCGTCTACCCACCCGGTCAGGTCCAGAACCCCGCTTCTATATCTTACTTAACATTTAAACCCAGATCTTCCGACTCGTAAAGCAGAAGCAGAAGCAGTAGCCCAGCAATCGGCATTAGCACGGTTTTAATTAATTATCAATGACTTGTTACTTTGATTATATATATATATATATATATATATGATATACCGTAAACCAACTTTAATAAACCAAAATATGCCAAATAATTCTATTCATCAATATAACCAAAAAATGGCTGATTTATATAACTTATTATATAGAGTGCATAAAATCCCCATGAATGAAGAAAATAAAATAAGAGAAAAAATCATAATTTATCAAATTGCAATAGCAAACGGGTATAAAAAGAAAACTGTTGACAAACTTAATTATAATATTTTTAATAAACAACATAATAATTAGTTTACAATAACATTAATATTAATGCAGTATGGACTTCATTTTTATTTATAGACAATGAAATAAAAAATATCACCTAATTATTTAAAAATACAAATATGAAAATTGACTACGAAACTAATAATAAAATAATAAAAATAATGAATAACAATATTAAAACAAATAATATGCATGAAAAAAGTGGTGTTTATAAATTAGAATGTAAAAGCTGTAATGAAACTGATGTATGTCAAACCAAGAAAAAATTAAAAGAGAGCTATAAGGAACATTGGAATGCTTATATAAATTCAGAAATATATAAATCAAATTTTGCAAATCGTAATTATAATAAGGACAAATTTCCAAATATTGAAAGTATGAAACTTATAAAAGTAATAATTAAAAGATTAAGAATGCTTATATATATATATATATATATATATATATATATATATATATATATATATAAGCATTCGAAATATATAAATACAGTAATAACAACAAATTAATAAAATAACAAATACAATTAGATTCTAAATTTGATACTATATTCAATGTCTATAATGTTACAGCAACAAAATAAACTTGGCAATTTGTATTCTATTTCTAATCTAACATTTTACTTATATCTTACATTATTGTATTAGTTATACCTGATGATGGTGGTATATATATAAATATATATATATATATATATATATATATATATATATATATATATATATATATGTATATATATGTATATATATATATATATATATATATATATATATATATATATATATATATATTTGTGTGTGTATTCTAATACGTATTCCTTCACGTATAATATTATTACATTACATTAATATGTCACTAGTATTATTATTAATATTATTTTCAATAGTCGATTTTGTTTAATTTAAAGTAGTAATTTAAACTCCACAGAAAAACAATTCTTGAAAAATTTACATATATAGGAATTCCACTTAGGCATACACAAAATGATCCATAATTTATGGATATAGTTATAGTTCGAGTGGAACATAAGTTTTAAGTCAAAAGAATTATTTTATTTAAAATACCAATAGATATCATTCCAAACAAATTTATAGGGAAATAATAGGCAAATCCCAAAATGCTAACGGCCTGTTGTAATTGGTTACTAATTGAAACGTCTTTACAAATTAAATGTTATTGATTATCACAATTAGCATAATATATTTCTAACATTTCCTTCTCTTTGACACTTGGCACGTTTAATATGTAACAAAGTTCTTTATCTAAAATTTCCATAGAACTTTCGTTGTTTAGTCTACAGCTTATAGTACATTGTCTCCCAAGGTTTACCAACTATCGCCTCTCTAATCGTTCTTTTTCAGTTAACCAATGAGACTCTATTTTATTTCTCAAAAGGGAATCGCATAGTCCCAAAGCATGGTACTTGAGGTTTAGTTGGAGTTAAATATTTGTATTTTTCTAACCTTACCGCACAAACGAAAAAGGCTTGAGAATTTTATAATTGTTTTTGATAATAATTTGATTTTTCGTTGTGCTGGTTTAAATGGAATGTTGAACATTTTCGATGAAAATTGACTTTTTCAAAAGTTAACTTCGGTTAAAACTTGATCGGTTTCTAATGCGTGACTTTACAGAACTGATTGAATTTCTCTAAATACTGTATATTGTTATCTATGTGACAATTCATATAAAATATATATAAATATTGTTATGGCGATTTGCCATTGTTGCTGTTAGGATTTTAACATTTACCTTATATATGTTTACTATTTACTATAAGCTACTATATAGGCCTATTTCATAAAATGTTGTTTGCACATTTATTGTTTTAATATATTTTTACATAGTTATTACTAACATTTATTAATTTTTATACCAAAATCTCCTCTTTAATTTTCATCGATACTTAGTTTCATACTCTTAAATGTATTACCTAATGAGCTAAATATCTCTTGAATTGTATCTAAAAAAGCTAATATCAATTTCTCCATGCCTTAATATTTGTACCTTGAGAATTCTTTTTTAACGAAATCGTAAAGGCTATGTCGTTTTAGTGAGTGCACATTAACGTATTCGATCTTACTTATATAACGGTTTCCCGAATTTAAAATTAACATAAATGAAATACCAAAGCGACTGAAATTAAATTTGTGAATCGCATTTCGAAATCTTAATCACTGTTAACAACGGTGATGTCAACCCGCTGCTGTTACATATCTCAGTCTTCATTACAGCTTTACCTATCGTTATTGGTAACCACATACACGAGTAAAAATATAACTTCTTGCTAGTAATTAAACAATATCGTTCTATGTGTAATCTTAAATTGTAAAAAAAAGGGAAACGTGGTGTTGTTATTTGCTATATAAATACTTGAGCATGGAACACACCCTGATATAAAACTTATACGCTCATATTATTAAATTAATACAAGATATGAGCGGGAAAATAGTTTAGAGTTTGGAGTAGTCCTGAAGTTTTTATTTCATTACTCATAGGATATTAAGACGATAGTACAAGAAGGGAATTGTGATTTTGATCAGTTTTAGAACATTACTATAAAAACACAACTAAGATTTATGGTTGGCTACAATTTTTATATTTAGGCCTACATGCAATGCAATTGTTTTTTTAAAACAAATTCCAGCGTAATTCAACTGTTTTTCAGCCCTAATAATAAAGGCAATGGGCCACTTGTTACGACGTAAACAAAATGGATATTACGTCTTCTTTTAATCCTAACTAAATGTTGTAATGCTTAAATTGAGTGGCCAATAAGGATTAGGAAACGCATAAAATAAAAGCGACCCTTCCTTTTGTATCTGCAGGTCGCGAGCAACTTGTAAGTCTGCTAATCCTTCCTGAAGTCGTAATCCTCACAATTATACCCACACAGTTATACACTGCCCATTGTTCTTTACGGCCTGCGTTAAGTGGCCTGGAATTGATTTTTCCCTCTTACTCAAATAGGACTGTTAATAGTAGAAAAATAAAAACAAAAGCACTATTAGTAAAACCGTAGTACCAGTAAGAGTCTTGATCTTTAGAAACAAAACCAAAACTCCTAGCAACTACGGTCTCCCCTCTTGCCTAAAGATACATATTCCTTTAAAATCCTTCGTATTGTTCGTCAATACTCTTTAAGTATCTCCAACAACTCTTCTCGCGTTGCTCTTGTAAACGTGTGCTTGCGTAGAAAGAGTTATTTGTCTCAACAGATTAGTGTGTTCTCTTTTAGGTCTTATAAACTCTGATTTTTAGAAATGTAGTAAAATTTTTAATACTATTGCGTCACATCCTTCAACGCACCCACCCTCGTTCATCTTCATCCGTTCTCTACTCTTTAAGCTTTTTCGTATAGTTGGGAACTCAGATCATGCATATCTAGGATCCAGACTCCTTCTACTTCCCTCCTCTTCAGACATCCTGTTAAAGATTTATTTGATTTCACTTAACATCTCACGCTCCCACCCTCGTTCTTCTTCCTCCGTTCTCTCCTCTTCAAGCCTTTTTGTATAGTTGGGAACTCAGATCACGCATATCTAGGACCCAGACTCCTTCTACTTCCCTCCTCTTCAGACATCCTGTTAAAGATTTATTTGATCTTCCGTAACATCTCACGCTCCCTTGATCGTAGTCATTTACGCTGTTAGTGGGACCTTTTAGGTTGCGAAATTATCCTTAAGCTATTTTTTATCCTAAGGTTAATTTGTTGTCTTAGACGAATCGTAATTAGATTAGCATGTCTACGTTTATATACAGTTCTGAAACTGGTCTTTAGTAACAAACAAATTCATCACTCTTATTGGCTACTCTATGACAGGCCTACAACAAAAATTAATACAGTATACTTTAATTATTTAAAAACAACATCCCCTTACTTATGAGTTTAAATAAACAGTCTCCCAGCCTAGTAACACCTGTTACCGTATCAAACAAATAAACATCCTTCCAAATGGAAAACCAGCACCTCTTTTTAAAAGCCAAATTCCAACAGCTTATTCGAAGTATTCTACCTGTATTCTGTGTGGAAAACACTTTTTGAAAAGCCTGACGAGCATGGTGTCACCATATCCTGTCCTTCCATGACCGACAGACTGATCGTAGTAGAAAACAAAGAATCAAACACGTTATTGTGAAACCAGTTTAAAAATCTATGTTTATTGCTGCGCTATACTGATTGACACCTCTCCAGTGTTGTGCTATTTAGCTGTGGTGTTCTTCTAAATGCAGATGATAATCATATGTATGCAAGATTCCCGGCAATTCTGCATTTAACTCTAGTTATAGTAAGTCTACTATAGCTAAGCAGCTATATCTAAGCAACTACATTCCATGTTGCCAGTACTAATGGGTCGTTATATTCATTCCGTGAACTAGTTCTCGAGTAGAATGTCTCCACTCAGATTCAATCTATTATGCTTTAACCTTTCTTTGCCTTTCATTTACAATGTTAGTTCATAGAAATAAATATAACCAAGGGCAGTGGCTTTTTATTGTTAATTTTTCTCTAACAAAAACCATTTCAAAATCGCTAACGTTGGACGATCTGTTCTATACACTTGGCTTAGAATTTTCAACATCTAACATTCACATCTTACTAACTAAAAAACTTTGATATAATGTTACACATACATAAAATTGAATTAAATGGAACAAAATATTCACATTGAAACAAAAAGGAATTGCTATACTCTTGCAATTTCGAAATTTCTTGTAGAAAATTAAACTCGTATTTCTTAAGTAATGTGCAATGTTGGTAAGTAATCCATTGGGGTAGGGGCATTCATATTACAAATAGTTTGCAGTAGAAGTACAATAGGCTGGCAAATACTACGAAAAACGCACTACTGACATGAACAGTGCCTGTAGAGGATCAACTATTAAATAAGAAAAAAACTAAACTGATTGTATGTTATTTGAAAACGGGATATTAGTGATATGGAGATGAATTTTGAGGTAATAAATATAGAGACGAATTCATTGCAAATTGTAAAATTTATAATTACAATAATACATACATATATATACAGTAAACTCCCGATTATCCGTGGGCGGATTAACCGGTTTGCGGATTATCTGGGGTTTGCCATTGTTTTACAAATATCCAATTTTTATTCCAATCAGATTAATTATTGTTTTTTTTAACCACTCAACGCCGCACAATATCCGGTAAAAACAACGATCATAAAAATAAACTAAGCTATCTAAAATAACGCAAGGATAAACGATAACTGCTTGTTAGACTGAATGAACCAACTCGAGTTGGGAACAGACTACTGTATATAAGAGACAATGACAAAATGCTTGGACGCCCTAAAACCTAATGTGTATCATAAGATTGTAAACAAATGTCAGCTAATCTCGGCTATAAATAGTCTAGGACGTGACCTACGCATTATCCATGTCTGTCATATACATTATCGATCTTTATGGCTTTGTGACACAAGTAGAAACAAACATTCCGAGTTGAACGTTGATTGGTTATTATACTAAAATAAGTAGTAGGTAGTTTGAATTTGTATGCGTTATTTTTATTTCTCTGTCTTTTTTATTGAATTTTATTTTTTATCATGCAGTATTTTATCATTTGTATTAGTTGATATTTTATGTAAATTTCCTTTTTTTTTTGTTGTAAATCGATAAATAAAACAACATTTTAATGTCTAATACACTGTTTTAATGTCCCAAATAAACATGAATATGGTAGAAATAAAATTGTTGAGATGAAAACAACGGACACAATAATTAGAGCAAGACGACTCTTCACTGTGCGACAAAATGGTTCTTAAGACACTTAGATCGCACATTAAAGCTAAATCAATGCTCACAAAAATACAGACGAAAGTGACAGATTTTTTTGTTAAAAAGTGAAAGTATTATGTGTAAAGGAAATTACATATGTACATACATATTTATGTACGTATTGTTAATAGCTAGACATATAAATGTACATGTTATAATCCGTCAAATACATCGACATTTTAAATTATTTTCTGTATTTATTTTGTCCTCTGAAAATTATTTGTGAATTGCATTAACCGGGGTCATTATTTGTGTAACTTATGGTATAATAATCGATTATCGATCGTTTTGAGTATTCTTTGTTCATAGCGGATTATCCGGGGAATTCGTTATATGGCGTTGCCGGGCCACCCTATTCCACGAATAATCGGGAGTTTACTGTGTGTATATATATATATATATATATATATATATATATATATATATATATATATATATATTATAACTTAACTTTTGTTATAATTAAATTTATTTTTAAATGTTATTTATTTACCTTACCTGTTAATATCACACCTTCAGGTTTATAAAAGAATTACCAATCTTATAAATTTTTAAACATCACTTGCATTTATTCTCTTCAATTAACTCTATACATTATTCCAAATTTATATTAATATTGTGCAGTGACAGGATTAATATCTTAACTACAATTACAATGATAAAAGGTGGACTTCTGAGGCTTTAGATTTCTAATAGAATAACACACAAAAAAAAACAGTATAAAATTTTATTCTTGCTCTCGGGGTCGCTATTACGGGAACTTTGCTTTTAAATTAGAAATGGTGAAACTAGAATAAATTTTTATAAATTTTGATGAAATTAAAATTTGTTTTGAACTAAAAGATAGATGTCTGTTGGCTACACTTATATTCAAATAATACTTATTGTTCTGAAGAGTCCCTGGAATCCTGGCTTTGTTCACTTCAGCGCTAACACTTGACACACAAAAGAACTTACTTTTATATTTCAAAAAAACTTTACGGTGCAGTTTTCTAAATTTTACTTATAAAAAAAAACTCTTTCCTTCATTTAATCCATTTATCCCTTTACAACACTTCCGTCCTGGTCCCCACCAATCTGCCTGCCTCTCTCTGAGACTATCCTCAAACTTCCCTTAAACTTCCGATCATTTAGTTTTTATTAAAAATCTAATCTCTCCCACTACCACCAATACGTTCTTTGTAAGTTTCCCACAGTTCTACAATTAGCTAAACCTAACGGTACACGGTTATTTTCCCATGGCTATATTGGCCGCTGGATTTCCCGTCTTAACAAGCTTTGGACCTTCTACTGTCAATTTGCCGGACTCAACTTATAGCTTTCCTGGAAAGGATAATGACATGGTACCTGCTTTGTCCGCACTAGAAAACTATTTGTGTCTTTTATTTTAATCCTATAAATGATTATTTTAGCGATTAACTTAATTTAATCTAAAGTCTCGTACTTTAAGTTATAATATATATATATATATATATATATATATATATATATATATATATATATATATACATATATATATATATATATATATATATATATATATATATAATTTTAGATACACGGCTGACTGTCCAAGCCAAAATGTTGGTCTAATCTAGCTGGCATTCGTCATTTAAATATATTATTATACTAGCAGTAAAATGTTAGAAAGCAGAAG
Organism: Prosapia bicincta; assembly: GCA_036971475.1. Lineage (NCBI taxonomy): Eukaryota > Metazoa > Arthropoda > Insecta > Hemiptera > Cercopidae > Prosapia > Prosapia bicincta. The sequence continues at coordinate 37,007,909 of JBAIZL010000003.1, forward strand.
AAAAGAATCTCTACATACAAAGACATTATGAATGATACAATATTCTTTTTTCAACTAAATAATTTATAACACACCTCGAGTTGTTTTAGAGCATAGGAAGAATCAATGCCGAGGTTTTATTGTACTTTATCCCAAGATGAATTCAAATCCTGTGACTTCTATATACATCCTAAAGTTATTCTGTCATCAACGTCTAATCCTTCAAGGTTTTTATCCTAATAATCGTTCAATTAAAATCAAACCAATTTTACCCTAAACGTGTTAAGAATGTAATTTCCTAATTGTAGAGATTTATTCTTCCCCTTTTTATTCTCTTTTTGGGGAAGGTGTTTATGGTTTTAGTTTATAATTATACTTCAAACCTCTGCTATCCAGGGGAAAGATTATCCTAAAACGGATATAAATATAACATTATTTACTTTTTTAATCTTCAAAGAATTTATGAAAAAATAAAACAATATCCGTTAAGACGAATTTTCTATAATTTCCGTTAAGATCATTTATTATCGATTCCCGGCTAAAGAATCGTCTACGCTTGTTTTTCTCACAGTGATACCAAGCAATGTAGAACCACTTAGTTGTGGCTGATCTTGGTTGTAATTCAATTGAGTTGGGTGTTTATGAAATATTTGTTGAACCTAAAATTAAATTTATACCAAAGCACTAAACTAAACTGAGAACTAAACGTAATTAGTTTAAGGATTTTTAAGGCTATTGTACAACTTTTTCATTAAAACATATTCCATTTACATGCGATACAAAAACAAATACTTTCAAACAGAAAAATGATGCTAAAAATGAATAAAGAAATAAAATATTTAAATAGGAGGGAATAACGAAAAACATTTCATAAAAAAATACAAGTGACAACGAACAACGTTTCCAATGCTTTTATCGTTTAAATGTAAGCAAATAACAGATAAATCCGTGCTGCTATATGCGTTCCGTTTGGTACGCTCGTTACATATACGCAGAGAGCAAACATCGCATCGCATCGCGTCGCGTCGCGCGGAAACGGCCTAATGCACTCAGAGACGCTTCCATGTGATGCCGGCAGACACACACATCATGCATAATGGCTCCGCTCTAGTCTTAGTGAAACACTTTGGACTTTATTCAAGATAAAATGTTATAAAAAAGAGAAACTGAAGTGTTCGATGTGCATGGTGTTTTGAGTGGTTCCCCTCCCGGACGTAACAGATGCCGGAAGCAGCCTATCTGTACTTTACTTAGCCTCTTGTAAACTTCAGCCGGATTGTGATAATGCATGAGTTATTCACATTATAATCTTAATTTTTACTTTACTGTTTCAAGTGGCCAATGTATACTGAATAAATATTGCACATTAAAGAAGATAGTGGAATCAAATATGTGGCTTGTTATGTAATCAAATATGTGGCTTGTTATGGAATCAAATATGTGGCTTGTTATGGAATATATTTTTAAAAAAATTTTTATATTTTCTATAGAAATTCCAGCAGGAATATGTTATTAGGTTCCTACCATGTTAATGATAACAAAAACGCAAGAGAATTATAGATACCCCTCTCCCACACCCTTCAGGAACTTCGAGATTATGGTTTAGTTTTACATCTTTAAACTGTCGCAACACGAAGGTAAAGCTGGAAACCTCTTCACTATAATTCTGACAGGAAGTGATATTAGATTCACTTTGTGAAAAATCTCTTTGCGCAGGTGGCTTGGAAGGGAATTAAATTTTAGTGGAGAACCTAGCGGAAGCGTCCACAGAAACGCTTACCTAAAGCCTTCAGAGCTGCCCGACTGTTCGAGCAAATCCAGATGGTCTTGCCTCTTTTCCCAGACCCTTTTATTTCCTCAGCACATAGCTTAATCGCAAGCACCTCCGCTTGGAAAACAGAGTTGTAGTTTTCAGGGCGAAGACAGACTCTGTCTTGGTGTCTCGGTCCACTAAAGATGGCTCCCACTCCATCTTTCATCTTAGACCCAGATCCTTGAACCAGGTTTCACCATGTTTGGGTCTACATTTCAACACATAGCTGTACAAAAAAATATCATGAATAAATTTTGTTTCAATTTTGAAACAGAGCCGACTCCAGGATTTATTTTTTGGGTAGACATAGTGTAGGGGAGTTGTTATTATGAGAGGGTCAAGTGCCCTCCACCATAAATTGTTTAAAATTTAAATGGTGTGTTTAAGTGCATTTTTACTCTCAGAACAAATAGATATAAGTTTAAAAAGGGTGGTTATTTGCTATATTATTGTTGCTTAGTGCATTCTAAATTCCTTTATAATATTATAACCAATTTTTTTAATTTCAGGTATATACCATTAATCTTTTCAAATTATTGACAACCAAAAAGGATTTTAACAAATAATTATGAAAAGTTGAGTAGACCAGGAGCTACCCACTAGATCCAACACACCGCTACTGTTGAAAACAATTACAAGCCTGGTGATTGTCATCTGCGCGATGTGATTTTTTCACATAGTGACTCTACCGTACCTTAGAAAGCCACCTTATCCGGGTGGCCTATTACCTCTAACGTTAGCTGCCTCTACCTTAGGAAATCTTGACTCTCTCAGTCCGTAACAAAGGTTTAATGGATCCTGATAAAGCACTGTTTTTCCTTAGGAATTTAAATTGAAAGCGTAACTCATGATTTCCCTCCTACTCTTATAAAACGTATTTTCATTTCCTTAGTTATTAACCAACTATTATTCCAAAACCTAATCTACCGAGAATGTAGCATTGAGAATGTCTTTTCGATGACAGATCATAGATCAGGATGTCTAGCTTAAAGTGTGGTCCCTCCACATTATTTTACCATGTCCAGCATTTCTATCAGGGATATCAACTTGCTCACACAAGCCATATTTTTCTCCAACTTCTCAGACAAAAGCAGTAGTTGTTTGTCTAACCCCTGCTCATTTCTATCATGCTATTCCCTCTGTCAAATTACCGTTTATATTATTTTGTGCAGGATAAGTAAACTGTTGATAAGCGAGTCAAGTTAACCTGTTTATTATAAGTACGACGTTTTGTCAATTTTCTGATTTTCCTTATCAAGCCTGTTAAACATAACTAGAAACAAACTTAGTCCTTATATTCAACAATTAAGACGACTAGCATGAAAATGCAAAATTTTATTGAAAAATCGCTTTGAGCTATGGATCTTACAAATTTATTACTGACTAGATCAACAGTTAATCGTGAATATTTGGTCCAGTGTAGAAGGAAAGATATTTTGCTTTCTAAAAATAGTAATTGTGGTATTAAATACAGTGGTAAAGTTTGTTATAGTAAATGAAACTTGATAAGAATGACAAACCTGTGTTAGAAATCGTCGTCTTTGTAATAGCAAGTTAAATTATTTATCAATCTTTTGATTATTGTTTACAAAGAATTTTTACGCTAGTACCGTAAACAAACATAAATAAAAACTTGCTGATTACACACACACACACAAACGGGCAAAAATGCTATTGAAGTCTTGAAAGCCGAAATGTATTTAATAATTAAAAAAAATAAATTTTAATTAAAAAAATATTCAAATAAAATGTAATAAGACTAAGGTAATATTAATTATAAAACAAATTGTTACAGTAAAGCCAAATAATTTTAAAATATTTTACAAACTAACAAGAAGTATGTTACTTTAATTTGTTTTATAAAGAGAATCAAGACAAGGTGTGGCAAAGAGTTATTTTAATTTTGTAATTTTTCTGCAAATATTAAATTCTTCAGTAAATAATATTAATTTTATAAACAAATAAAACAAATAAATTATTGAACAAATTAAACATCAAATAGACTTTAATTGATATGAATTTACTACAGATATTCAAGATGAAATATAATTATTTTGATGATGTTGTGTTAGGGGTAAAGATGCTAAATTAAATAAATAATTTATGCCTGTGAATGTGTGCATGCTTTACCACCTTATAAATAAAAATGTTTCCAATTAGATGTCATTAGTTATGATTTAGCTAAATGACACGGAGTTTCACAGTTTCTTACTAAAAGGTTTCATAGTACCAAACGCCTCAAATAGCAGACACCCCACCCCGAGAATTATGCTAGTATAGGGAAATACTCCGCTAAATGGTTTTTTAACGAGATCTAGGAATTCATTCCTAGGAGATCTAGGCAGGGATGTTACAGGCTTCGGTTGACTGACCGAAATTCCTCCTAGGTCATTCTACCATTGCAGGGCAACTGGTAAATATAAGGGACATATAGGGGAACGGACAGGATCAAATAGTTATTAGGAAAAGTAGGACCTAATACTTGTCAGGTAAGGAAGAGTCTCGGAGAATAATATATAAATAAAGATGAATGACGAAGGTTGAAGAATAATAGGGGAAATAAAAAAAGGTGTAATTGAATTATTGAAGGAAATAAATAAATAGTAGGTAATGAGTAAATAAATAAAAGAAGTAAAAATAAGGATAGTTGAGTGTAGATAATAAGTAAAGAAGGCCCGTTGCAACAAACACACACACACACACACACACACACACACACACATTCACACACTCACTCACGCACTCAC
>JBAIZL010000003.1:37019947-37142447 GCA_036971475.1 Prosapia bicincta
GAGGTTATGAAACTGGGGAACAAAATATAAATACATTAAGACAAATATAATTACTTGATCTTTTATTACAATCTAATTAATATTGGTAACAATTTAAAAATATTAATTATTGGGAAGCCTACATACATATAAATGTAAACATCGCCTGTGGCGTAATGTTTAATTTAAACAAATGAAACCTCTACACCACAAATAACGTTTTTTTCATTTAAAACCTGATGTACATTTTAATTCACAGTAATCATCCTCATACGTAATTTACAATGAAAATACTGTAAATTATACAGAGGTATCTTATACAGAGGTATCTTATACAGAAGTATCTTAGACAGAGGTATCTTGTACAGAGGTATCTAATACAGAAGTATCTTATACAGAGGTATCTTATACAGAGGTATCTTATACAGAAGTATCTTATACAGAGGTATCTTATACAGAGGTATCTAATACAGAAGTATCTTATACAGAGGTATCTTTTACAGAGGTATCTAATACAGAAGTATCTTATACAGAGGTATTTTAACTGTAAATTACCTCTAAGGATGATTTCTGTGCAATTGAAAAGTACATAAGGTTTTAAATTAAGAAAAAAGTTATTTGTGTTGTAGAGGTACAGCAAACGGAGCCCTTCACAGTCTGGATATGTATTTACCCTTTTCCATTTAATCACGGCCTCCATTCTTTGGGTTCTCGCTTGATAAATTCCATTATTAAATTGTTCCACTGCTAAAGTATACACAATTTATTCGTGGAAATTATTCTGCGATTTCCTCCTAATGTGTAAACGTAAACACACGGCTGTCAGTAAGACAGATATTCTTCTTTTATAACTAGAAATTACTTTACCGGTAAAAACGGACATTTAAAATGGTGATCGCCTATTTAGTCCGCGCTTGTTTGGCGTTAATACTACTACGAGCGTTAGTATTTTGGTAAAACAAATAATTAAGAAAAATTCGAAAAGATCTAACATGAGGTTTCAATAAATATAACAGACACCAACCTGAATTTGAAAATTTCATTGTCCTCGTATATTTATGTAGGCTATAGTAAAAAATAAAACTTAAATTCATTTAAATATAAACTATAAACCAAATACCAATTAAATTATTAAATAAATATTATTATACAAAATCATATTAAAATATTTATAGTAAAAAATAATTTATTTCGTCTTTACATATAAAAATATTGTTGGTGTACGCTTCAAAACTCAAAACCTTCTGTAACGATTGAGCTCAAATTTTGACACAAGATACTACCCGCTTCAGAGATTGTATTTACCTATTTATCGCGTCACCCACCTATAGTAGGAAAACGGCATTTTTAATGATCAGCCGTGGACCAGCAACCGCGCCATCTGCCGTCGTTAGCAACCATTGCTAACGTCAAACAGAGTCGTGAAACATAGCTTATTCCCAATTTCAGTATTTATTAACAAAAACAAACATATCCACTTGCATACCATTTAGATTGTTGTACATTTTGAATTAAATATTCACCTCTATTGAGGTATTTTTGTGTGATCATGCTGGGATTGAACTGAGCCGTTCGCCAAATCGTAAGTGCAGGTTATTTGGGAATGCCACCACTCTTCCGAGCTGCGACGGCTTAGTTTGGTGTAGATTTGCGCCGGGAACAGGGTTATAACACCTATGATCTCCAATCATATGTCCAATCTCGCATTCCAAAATAAACACGTGGGAATAAGGGCATTTATGGTATCATAATGCAAATGATAAATTACTGATTTGAAAGGAACTGCTTCTTGGATACGCGCCAATAGGACCTGGAAACATTTCTTATTATTTCTTGAATTTTGTAGTCCATTACGTTCGGTGATACTTATTGCCACTATGTGCCGATCTTCATCAGTGTCTTCTGCTTGGAGATGTCGGGTCAAGCGGTGACGGTTTTAAAAGTAGGTTTTCGATAGTATCAAAGAGTATGTGGGATTTGTATTGTGTTTGTTCGTTTAATATGTTTGTGGTTCGTGTTTTTGTGTGTCTGTAAATTTCATACTGTTCTAGTGTGTTGAGATGTGGTCCTTTTTTGTTGATGTAGGAACCTAGAAATCCTACATATAAACAAAAAGGACCACAACTCAATACACTAGAGCAATATTAAATTTACAGACACACAAAAGCACAATGCACAAACATATTAAACGAACAAACACAATAGAAATCACACATACTCTTTGATACTATCGAAAACCTACCTTTAAAACCGTCACCGCTTGACCCGATATCTCCAAGCAGAAGACACTGTTGAAGATCGGCACATAGCGATAGAAAACGTTCTGTCTCAGTAAGTTTTAACAAATTAAAAAAATTTAGAGTTCGGATAGTCTTAAACTATTGTTTAAGTAATTCATAAAATTTCTTATTAGATTGATTCTTGTAACGGTCATATCAAAAGATGACATAGTCTCAGAATTATTCAAAATTAAACTGCTATGAAATGTTTTGTTCCTCATTGTTTTGTCGTGTGGATGATTTCTTTTGTTCCTCATTTCTCATCCATGCAACCCCAATGTGCCACAGCGAACACTGGTGGGTGCAGCTACTTTGACGTAATATTTCTCGTGCTTTAACTTTTCTTGATTAAAAGGGAATGAAAAAACATTGACATTACGTTTTAAAGTAGTGTAGTGTATATATAAATATAAATAAATAAATATATATATATATATACATACTTATATATATATATATATATATATATATATATATATATATATATATATAAATATATATATATTTATTCATTTATATATATATATATATATATATATATATATATAACTTATTTACAAATATACATTATGTATTTATAGGTCTATCTAAAGTAAAAACATAGATAGGGCTACTAGGTAGAAAAGAACGATAAAGAACCGGACAAATTTATTCATTTAGTTCTGTCCTAAACTCACAATCAATTAACTCCTTAAACTAGTTTCATAATAAAATTATCATCTTCAATAGATATACTATCTATAACATTAAACTATAACTACCAAAGTATTTATGAAATAGTTTAAACAAATAAAAGACATACACAAGACTCACAATTTAATCATTTATTGACTCATACACGTTACAATGACAAAGTCATCATCATCAGTGAGTGTTGCTACAACAAACTCTAACTTATAACTTACAAGTTAGAGTTTGTAGTAGCAACACATGATGACTTTGTCATTGTAACGCATATGAGTCAATAAATGATTAATTTGTGAGTCTTGCGTATGTCTTTTTTTGTTTTAACATGGCCTCACAAGCTAAGTTCAAGAAATTGTTGTATACAATAGTTGTAATAGTTTACGTTTTGTATTATTTGTTATTTATCTATGACGATTAGTGTCATTGAAACTTTTTAAAAGAATAAACGATTAATTATGAGTTAGTATTCGTTATTATATAATTAATATCTGTGTTCAGAAGTGAAGCTCAAAAGTTTTCGTATGACGTCATAGCTTTCCGCAGTGCTGCCATCATCGGGGAATATGTATTATTAAAGTTTTCCCAAGACGGTTGAACCATGCTCTTAACGAAGGCGATTGCTTCGTAAACCGACGGCGGTAAAGTATGACAAATGAATTAAATTTAATAAAACAAACGTTATTATGAACCGAAAGGGCTTTAAATGTTTGCTGTACATTCGAGAGAAGCAGAATAAGATTATTCAAAAAGACTGCTTACTGTGTTTTTCCACGATAATAGGCTTACTGCTGACGTCCCCTTCTAACGTCATACATCAAGGCCGCTCATTCCTTTTAGATTAGACGCTGGCAAGCGTTTCTTCTATTCATCATTGTTAATCCCTTTAAAACGACAACAGACGCCGGCAGCGTATTAATTAAATGTGGATTTATATTCGGGGACACTTTAGTGACAGATATCCCGCGTTAATATCCTTCGCCACTTCCGGCAGGGATGCCAGCCCGGTAAAGCTTGATAACGCTTTAATAACAGAAAACACGTTGGTTACTGATGGTGGATTTTTAAAACCAATTAAAATATAACCTAAATGGGAACGCTGTCATAATACGGGTGAAAAATTTTCTTACTCTATTTAGAAAAAAATTAAACTTGAATTTTTTTATAATAGTACGAGATTTGTATTTTCTTCTTTTTTAATTTTTCAAATAGATTTTTTTCATATTTTTTGTATTTATTAAGAATTAATTTGAGTTTGGAAGAAATAATGTACATTTAGTTATCTTTATCCATTTTAAAATATTTTTATCCATGTATGATATCAGGTAGTTTTGTTCCAAAACCGGTTAAAAAGTTATCCAAACCTGGCCATCTTCAATATGTTTTTAGCATTATTAGTATAATTTATGACACACGAGAGTAAATATTTGCATCTAAATAATTGATCATTTAGGTACTTCATTTAACTAAAATAACTAAATACATGTTTTTTAAAAGAGTTATAAACGTTTTTTTTTATTTAGTGAAATAGTATTTTTAAAATTGGAAATAGGAGGATTTGGAACTATGGGACTCATATAATAATATTTAAAATGTCAAGACAACTTAGTAATATAACGGATGTGTTGTTCGCTTATAAGGAGATTTTGCTTATAGCTCGGTTTTAACCTAAAAACAACCTGGTAACTCAAAAATTGAGTTTTTAATGAATTTTACCAATAATTTCATGACGGAAATAAATCGTTTATTGGTTTTAAAAGGCAGAGCTCAACAGTGTTGTATTGCATTGTACATATTTTTACTTACCCTGCTCGTCACTTCAGGTTGACCTTGAAATAACCACAGCTACCATAATCTCTCTTTTGCAGTGTATTGATACACTCTGTTTACTGTAATAATCCCGGTTCCTATTAAAATGAGCTATATATATATATATATATATATATATATATATATATATATATATATATATTAATAATGTATATTGTTACACCGCCGTATGAAGGCTAAATAACGGGGTTATACCCCAAAATAAAGTTTAGAACGTCCCACCCCCAACAAAAGGAAATTCCAACAAATAGCCTCCTCGTGCCTTACACGTTTCGCATACATATAATAAAGGTTGTATATATACCTTTAAAATATTGAAAACTTTACCTTTTGTGTCGTTGTATTAAGATATAGGGTTACCTACGTACCTGGATTCCTTGGGGTAGATTCGATTGATCGGAGATTGATTCCTTGGTCAACACTAGCACTAGCCTGTTCCTGCCAGGTCCCTTACGATACGTACTCTTTGGCTTTTCCTATTCGGCTCTCTACTTGACATACTATTGCAGTTTAAAAACACCGGAAAAATCAGGTGCGTAGAGAAAAGCTGGTAATAAACGGAGACCGTAGTGTGCGCCCCTCGGTAGCGACTGTGGGAAATTCGTTTATCGGCATTCGGTGGTAACACGAAAGAAAAACTTACTATTGTATATATATATATATATATATATATATATATATATATATATATATATATATATGTATATTAGAGAAAACATTTCACCACAACAAACATGAAAACCTTACTGAAAGTTTTAATATTTTGACTATTATTTTTATAATATTAAGAGTGCGATATTTTAAATTTATAAAACCAAGAGCATCTCTCGAAATCGCCATATTTAATTTCACCACAAGTTAATACACAAGTTAACTAACGGCCAAAAAATCGACGAGGGATTCCGTCAACATTTCTTGCTTTGGTGTTTTCTAAAAGTTTGAACATAAAAAAGTTTTAATTCTGATAAAAACACAAACTACATACATTAACATTACAAATACAAAATGTTATGGACTTATATAAGAGCATACACAGTACGAATTTATATTTTTATAGTACTATCTAAAATACAAAACAAGATACTAAGTCTAAAGAAAATACAATCGTAAAGATTCAGCGCAATCTCCATTTAGGTAATGAAACTTTCAACAAACAGCATTTATATAACATCAATCAATAAATCATTCCTTAAACTTTCTTAAATGACAAAACCATTACCATCAGTAAAAATATATTTATGGCATCTAACCTATAACTCCAAATACAATTAAATATGCAAATAATAAAAACAATAAATTGTTATAGCTTTGATATTGTTTTACCTGTATACTCACTGATAATGATGACTTTGTCATAAAACACTTTTAAGAAATAAATTATTGATTAATAATTGCTGGACGATATTATTCATTCCTTATATTATTACTTGATTTCTTTTGACAATGGATCATCACTCCGTGACCTTTATTGCGTCACAAACTTTCGGTCACATTGACCGGGCACCCGGCACGTTTAACACTCCACCACGTAAGTCGGTCTCAAGGTTTATTTCATTTGATTAACTGGAACAACGAGTCCCTTCTTCCTGCTTAAATGTCTCACTGCCAGGAACGGAAGTAAAGGGCTATTAATCATCATTGCTTGCTTCTGGTACAAAACGTTAACAGAGTCCCACGCTGTTTGTTTTCGAGGGTTCGGAGAAAATTATTTATTACCCGAATTGTACTGCGGTATAAAACGGTTGCCAGCTCGTTCTAACCTACATGGTAAGCAAGTGGGAAATAAATAGGGAAATTTTACTTTTTACAAGTTTGTAAAGAATGAAACACACACACACGTCGCGCGCGTGCTTTAATTCTGTAAATCTATAAAGTCGCAAAATGTTCCAAGAACACAAAATTTATAGATAAGAAATTTAAAATATATATAGTCCTTGAATATTTCAGGACATTTCCACTTCCTCTGTACCAGGTTTGATAAAAATCAGATGGTTTACGAAAATAATTATTTACGTAAAGTTTTCAATGTCAATGTTAAAAACTATTAAATAAATTAATATATTTGTTGAGCACTGTTGACTAAATCTTCAACTAAATAAATAAAACCCAATAACCACAATATTATTTTACTACAATTACTTTAAGTACATTTCGATTACATGGTAATCATCTTCAGAAGTACTTTTGTAATTGTAGTAAAATAAATATAATTTAATTATGGCTAGTGGGTTTTATTTATTTAGTCAAGTATTTAGTAGTTATTAAACTAAAATGTAATTAATTTATATTTCTTTGACACAAAAAAACAAGCATAAAAGTAAAGTGCTCATGGAGTTCTGATTATTTCAGAAAATGTTTTTAGTTTAGAGTAAACAATCTGTGTTGAAGAGGTCCCTATACTTTGACCACTCCACTTGCATTACTATTTACTATTTAAAGAAAGAAGTTACTGAATGGGGCGATAACAATTCACTGTCCAGATCTTTTATCAAAAAAGCTTCGTATTGAGACGAGTGAGTGGAAGTTGTTTTATCACTCGTTAAGGAACTTTTTAAAATACATAGTTCTAAAATAACTGTTCCGCCCCATTTAACTTTTAATAAACAAGCTGTGTTTTATTAACAATAATTACAGGTATTTACGCAATTTACTTGGTTTGGAAGAGGCAATGTAAAACTGCGGTACCTTGGTTATCTGGTGTTGTATTGGTTATATGGTCCAATAAAGAAAAAGAATGTGGCCAAATAATTTTCCCAGATTTATTTCTAGGTATTCATTTTCAATAGTTGATACAATATCCTGAAGAATGGAAAAGCCATAAATCTTTTCTAAGCTGTTGATATCTGGGATATTAACCCGGATTTACCCGGAATATTTAGATTAGGTCAAGACCTTTCCGCAATATTGTCTCTCAACCGCTTAAGGGTATTTTAAACAAAATTATTTTCATAACACTATTTAAACAACAACGCATTCCAGCACTAGCTCAAATCTTTCACCCACTCGTGGCACTGATTCCGTATAATTACAAAATTCCGTGAACATCTATGATTTCTGTTCTGTTACGTTTAGATAAGTATGTTTAATTTTATTTCTTCAAATTGATTTTATTATGCATGTTATAAAGTCAAGTTTTTGTATTTGTTATTAAATCAAGATATATTTTGTTTAAATTGTATATGAAAAAAAATCTTTTGTTTTTAGCCCCTGCAGTTTATATTTCAGATAGATTTTTTAGATACAAAACTACAATAGTTATTTGAACTTTTGTAAAGAAAAAAGTGTTTCAAAAGAGATTCTAGTTGTAATATTTGAAAATAAAAGTCAAACATTGTTACATGCGGTTTTAAATTAGGTCAAGTTATAAGAAGTTTGATTTACTTTTTATAGCCAAATATATAAAAACATGCACGTTAATGTACGATGGGAATTATATATTTTTTATTAATTAACATTCACGAGCTAACGCCCGAAATTTATTATTCTGCATCCCATGATAGATGTAGTAAAATACAGGACATAATAGAAAACCTTTATTAGCCAATGATTGTCCTTTAAATTGTCATTGCTTTAAAATCAACCTTAACGCCTTAAAGAGGCCAGGATACCACACGCTCTGTACAAATTAATGCAGTTTGGACAACAGTGTCCAAATTGCGTTCACAGTAACTCGTCGTTATTATGCAATCGTCAGAGACACGAACAATCAGTGATTGTTTGCAGGCTGTCAGATCAATATTCTCTTTGTATATTATACATAGTATATTATTGAAATAGATTGTTTACATTATTATTACATTAGTATAATTGATGTAGTTATATTAAAATGATGAAATACAAAATTAGTGTTTAAAAAATGGTTAATTTGGATTAGCGTAGTTTAAATTAAGTTAGGTAAGGATGGGATAAAATAATTTTAAATTGAAACATTGGTTTTCCAACGATAGTTTTTTTAACATTATATAATAAATTTTCTTTCTTTATGAATGTTTGTCCTGGATGCGTTTGGAGGTAACATCCCTTGGTAACACAGTACCCTTGGATAGATATCCCGAAACACCTGAGTATATTGTTTGCTTTTAAATATATTTTCTTATCTTTCTAAAAAAAAAACTGATAGATATATGAAGTAAAGAGTTTAGTGATGAGTCGAATAGTTTTAATTTTTTCCTGAAAAATTCTTGCTAAAAAAGCTTTTAATACAATATTTTATACGTAATGAGACATAGACAAACATCGAATTAGATCGGTATATGTACAATCTTCTTGAATGTTTGCTTTATTATATGTTAACTATAAAAAACCAGAAAAATATCTTGTGTGTACATAATATGTGCTTCATTTTTCTATCTGTGTGTCTGTCTGTTTATCCCTCTCTCTCTCTCTCTCCCTCTCTCACTCTATTTTATTATATTATTTCTACTGCCTCTAAAATATACCTAACCCACTTCCACACACAATGTTAATATATCTCTAGTAATGGCATTATTGAATTTCAGTATCCACCGGGGTTAATAATTAATCCCGGCCGTAATTCTAAATTTATTGAAACAATATATAAAATAGAAAAAATGTTTTATCGATTCACATTAAACAACCCCCAACATAGATATGGCGCCCCTTCCAGACCGCATGCTGAACTTACAAATACTCCGGGGACACCAAATCCTACAACAAATAATGAGTGTCAGTCTCGCTGAAAAAGAAATACGTATGCAAATCGCGTTTGATAAATTAGGGAGGCTCTCTGAACGTACTTGCTCGAACCTTTGATTATATAAAGGTTCGTTTAAATATTACTCACGCGGGGTGAACCGCGACACAAGGGATGAATGCGTCACAAACTACCCTCATAATCCTTTGGCAGGGTACAACAAAGTGCTTTACAGATAGGCGTGGTGGCTGTCGGAACCCCTACGGAGAGCTACCCCTGACATCGTTATTTGATTACATTTATAAGATTACAGGAGGGTAGCTGCAATATTGTCTTTTCTATAATTCACAAATGTTTTGACCCTGCGTTCACTATAAAGTACCCTTGGATTTACGTTCAACGAAATTAGATTTCCAATGAGAAACGGGATTATTTTTTTGAATGGGATTTAGTTTCGAATTTTATAGCTCTTTGTTAACTCTGACGTCAGAATATTTTACAAGCACAGTGTTTGCTAACTTATTTATAATTGTTAATGGTCAATTGTCGTCATTTACATGCAATATTGTCCGTAATGTTACTTGAAAAAGTAATGAAATATCTGAGGCGAGAAAGAGTGAAAACAAAATATTTGGTTTTGTAAAACGTTTTACGTATTGTAACGCAGACATATTCATGGCGTCGGGTAGATCATACTTTTGAATTATTCAGAGACTATCAGAGAAGTAGATAATTATTTCTTAACAGCAATAATACAGTTACAATTTAATTATAAACAGACTGTTTTGTGTACAGAATTACAGACCTGTTGTTTGGTAAAGTTGGAATACCATGACGAAGAGATACAAAGATGTTAACGCCTTAAATACATCGAAAATAAGCAAAACTATAAGATATTAACGTCCGGTAAAGAAAATAATGTGTGCGCTGTGTTATAGGAACTTAGAAATCATTGACGTTTGGGCAAGTAATATTGAGAAGTAATCGGTATGCATAGAGAGGTTGTATGATAAGTGTCTGATTAATATCGATATAAATAGAAAGTTACAAAACAAAAATCTACAATATGACAATTATTGTAGAAAAAAGTAAGGTATGACATTAAAATTTGATAATCTGAAATATTTTAAAATTCCTTTTATTAACTCACACTCTCTTGATATATATATATATATATATATATATATATATATATATATATATATATATATATAAATAGTACAAATTTTCAATCGTTAATAAACCACGTTTCTATTCATCCAATCAAGTTCAAATACATTTTCTTCTAACCTAAAGAGGATGACAATTGATGTTAGTGATTTTTTATCAAATTTTTGTTTAATAATTAAATTATAAAAATTTGAGGAACCAAACGGAGTTTGAACTGAGAATTCTCGTACTCGGAGTCTAGCACCATTTTGGCACTGCGCCAACTCTAAAATACCTGGAAATTTATTTCTCAAAGATGTATATGAATTGTACTACATTAAGCTGTTGCAATGGCTATCACACAATGTCATAAATACTAAGGTTAAAAATGAATGTAAAATAAAGAAACAAAATGGAAATAAACAAAATACTTTAAACGTTTTTTTTTATATTACCTGTTGATGTATAAGTTTTGGAATTTAGGCCATAATTGTCATTTGTGCTACGTCAACCTGCACAGGTATTACACAAAACAGAATAAAAATATATGTTGTAAATGTTGGGGACATAAAAAAACACCAGTTGGCAGCAAGATATAGAAGATGACTTTAAAATAGTACGTGGCAGAAGTGTTTAACACCCTACTAAATGTAGGAAGTGTGACCAAAGTTATATCAATTAAGTTACCAGGTATGAACAAGGAGAGAATAACCAACGAAAAAGTAGAGTTTTAATAATTTTATTTTATAATCTAGCCGTTATAATACAAATTATCTCCCGCATATGGAATATATTATTAACTTACATATTTTACTGCAAAATTTTACTTGAAAATGTTCAAAGTTTAAGCTTAGGCCTAATGTAGATGAAGTATAGTCTATTGAAGAATATTTTCTAAAAACCGTAATATTTATCGTTACAGTAAATATAAATTTAGAATTCTTGATTGTTCTCGTGAAAAACAATTAACTCGTCCAGGTAGCTTGTTCGCTTATAAGGAGATTTTGCTTATAGCTCGGTTTTAACCTAAAAACAACCTGGTAACTCAAAAATTGAGTTTTTAATGAATTTTACCAATAATTTCATGACGGAAATAAATCGTTTATTGGTTTTAAAAGGCAGAGCTCAACAGTGTTGTATTGCATTGTACATATTTTTACTTACCCTGCTCGTCACTTCAGGTTGACCTTGAAATAACCACAGCTACCATAATCTCTCTTTTGCAGTGTATTGATACACTCTGTTTACTGTAATAATCCCGGTTCCTATTAAAATGAGCTATATATATATATATATATATATATATATATATATATATATATATATATATATATATTAATAATGTATATTGTTACACCGCCGTATGAAGGCTAAATAACGGGGTTATACCCCAAAATAAAGTTTAGAACGTCCCACCCCCAACAAAAGGAAATTCCAACAAATAGCCTCCTCGTGCCTTACACGTTTCGCATACATATAATAAAGGTTGTATATATACCTTTAAAATATTGAAAACTTTACCTTTTGTGTCGTTGTATTAAGATATAGGGTTACCTACGTACCTGGATTCCTTGGGGTAGATTCGATTGATCGGAGATTGATTCCTTGGTCAACACTAGCACTAGCCTGTTCCTGCCAGGTCCCTTACGATACGTACTCTTTGGCTTTTCCTATTCGGCTCTCTACTTGACATACTATTGCAGTTTAAAAACACCGGAAAAATCAGGTGCGTAGAGAAAAGCTGGTAATAAACGGAGACCGTAGTGTGCGCCCCTCGGTAGCGACTGTGGGAAATTCGTTTATCGGCATTCGGTGGTAACACGAAAGAAAAACTTACTATTGTATATATATATATATATATATATATATATATATATATATATATATATATATATGTATATTAGAGAAAACATTTCACCACAACAAACATGAAAACCTTACTGAAAGTTTTAATATTTTGACTATTATTTTTATAATATTAAGAGTGCGATATTTTAAATTTATAAAACCAAGAGCATCTCTCGAAATCGCCATATTTAATTTCACCACAAGTTAATACACAAGTTAACTAACGGCCAAAAAATCGACGAGGGATTCCGTCAACATTTCTTGCTTTGGTGTTTTCTAAAAGTTTGAACATAAAAAAGTTTTAATTCTGATAAAAACACAAACTACATACATTAACATTACAAATACAAAATGTTATGGACTTATATAAGAGCATACACAGTACGAATTTATATTTTTATAGTACTATCTAAAATACAAAACAAGATACTAAGTCTAAAGAAAATACAATCGTAAAGATTCAGCGCAATCTCCATTTAGGTAATGAAACTTTCAACAAACAGCATTTATATAACATCAATCAATAAATCATTCCTTAAACTTTCTTAAATGACAAAACCATTACCATCAGTAAAAATATATTTATGGCATCTAACCTATAACTCCAAATACAATTAAATATGCAAATAATAAAAACAATAAATTGTTATAGCTTTGATATTGTTTTACCTGTATACTCACTGATAATGATGACTTTGTCATAAAACACTTTTAAGAAATAAATTATTGATTAATAATTGCTGGACGATATTATTCATTCCTTATATTATTACTTGATTTCTTTTGACAATGGATCATCACTCCGTGACCTTTATTGCGTCACAAACTTTCGGTCACATTGACCGGGCACCCGGCACGTTTAACACTCCACCACGTAAGTCGGTCTCAAGGTTTATTTCATTTGATTAACTGGAACAACGAGTCCCTTCTTCCTGCTTAAATGTCTCACTGCCAGGAACGGAAGTAAAGGGCTATTAATCATCATTGCTTGCTTCTGGTACAAAACGTTAACAGAGTCCCACGCTGTTTGTTTTCGAGGGTTCGGAGAAAATTATTTATTACCCGAATTGTACTGCGGTATAAAACGGTTGCCAGCTCGTTCTAACCTACATGGTAAGCAAGTGGGAAATAAATAGGGAAATTTTACTTTTTACAAGTTTGTAAAGAATGAAACACACACACACGTCGCGCGCGTGCTTTAATTCTGTAAATCTATAAAGTCGCAAAATGTTCCAAGAACACAAAATTTATAGATAAGAAATTTAAAATATATATAGTCCTTGAATATTTCAGGACATTTCCACTTCCTCTGTACCAGGTTTGATAAAAATCAGATGGTTTACGAAAATAATTATTTACGTAAAGTTTTCAATGTCAATGTTAAAAACTATTAAATAAATTAATATATTTGTTGAGCACTGTTGACTAAATCTTCAACTAAATAAATAAAACCCAATAACCACAATATTATTTTACTACAATTACTTTAAGTACATTTCGATTACATGGTAATCATCTTCAGAAGTACTTTTGTAATTGTAGTAAAATAAATATAATTTAATTATGGCTAGTGGGTTTTATTTATTTAGTCAAGTATTTAGTAGTTATTAAACTAAAATGTAATTAATTTATATTTCTTTGACACAAAAAAACAAGCATAAAAGTAAAGTGCTCATGGAGTTCTGATTATTTCAGAAAATGTTTTTAGTTTAGAGTAAACAATCTGTGTTGAAGAGGTCCCTATACTTTGACCACTCCACTTGCATTACTATTTACTATTTAAAGAAAGAAGTTACTGAATGGGGCGATAACAATTCACTGTCCAGATCTTTTATCAAAAAAGCTTCGTATTGAGACGAGTGAGTGGAAGTTGTTTTATCACTCGTTAAGGAACTTTTTAAAATACATAGTTCTAAAATAACTGTTCCGCCCCATTTAACTTTTAATAAACAAGCTGTGTTTTATTAACAATAATTACAGGTATTTACGCAATTTACTTGGTTTGGAAGAGGCAATGTAAAACTGCGGTACCTTGGTTATCTGGTGTTGTATTGGTTATATGGTCCAATAAAGAAAAAGAATGTGGCCAAATAATTTTCCCAGATTTATTTCTAGGTATTCATTTTCAATAGTTGATACAATATCCTGAAGAATGGAAAAGCCATAAATCTTTTCTAAGCTGTTGATATCTGGGATATTAACCCGGATTTACCCGGAATATTTAGATTAGGTCAAGACCTTTCCGCAATATTGTCTCTCAACCGCTTAAGGGTATTTTAAACAAAATTATTTTCATAACACTATTTAAACAACAACGCATTCCAGCACTAGCTCAAATCTTTCACCCACTCGTGGCACTGATTCCGTATAATTACAAAATTCCGTGAACATCTATGATTTCTGTTCTGTTACGTTTAGATAAGTATGTTTAATTTTATTTCTTCAAATTGATTTTATTATGCATGTTATAAAGTCAAGTTTTTGTATTTGTTATTAAATCAAGATATATTTTGTTTAAATTGTATATGAAAAAAAATCTTTTGTTTTTAGCCCCTGCAGTTTATATTTCAGATAGATTTTTTAGATACAAAACTACAATAGTTATTTGAACTTTTGTAAAGAAAAAAGTGTTTCAAAAGAGATTCTAGTTGTAATATTTGAAAATAAAAGTCAAACATTGTTACATGCGGTTTTAAATTAGGTCAAGTTATAAGAAGTTTGATTTACTTTTTATAGCCAAATATATAAAAACATGCACGTTAATGTACGATGGGAATTATATATTTTTTATTAATTAACATTCACGAGCTAACGCCCGAAATTTATTATTCTGCATCCCATGATAGATGTAGTAAAATACAGGACATAATAGAAAACCTTTATTAGCCAATGATTGTCCTTTAAATTGTCATTGCTTTAAAATCAACCTTAACGCCTTAAAGAGGCCAGGATACCACACGCTCTGTACAAATTAATGCAGTTTGGACAACAGTGTCCAAATTGCGTTCACAGTAACTCGTCGTTATTATGCAATCGTCAGAGACACGAACAATCAGTGATTGTTTGCAGGCTGTCAGATCAATATTCTCTTTGTATATTATACATAGTATATTATTGAAATAGATTGTTTACATTATTATTACATTAGTATAATTGATGTAGTTATATTAAAATGATGAAATACAAAATTAGTGTTTAAAAAATGGTTAATTTGGATTAGCGTAGTTTAAATTAAGTTAGGTAAGGATGGGATAAAATAATTTTAAATTGAAACATTGGTTTTCCAACGATAGTTTTTTTAACATTATATAATAAATTTTCTTTCTTTATGAATGTTTGTCCTGGATGCGTTTGGAGGTAACATCCCTTGGTAACACAGTACCCTTGGATAGATATCCCGAAACACCTGAGTATATTGTTTGCTTTTAAATATATTTTCTTATCTTTCTAAAAAAAAAACTGATAGATATATGAAGTAAAGAGTTTAGTGATGAGTCGAATAGTTTTAATTTTTTCCTGAAAAATTCTTGCTAAAAAAGCTTTTAATACAATATTTTATACGTAATGAGACATAGACAAACATCGAATTAGATCGGTATATGTACAATCTTCTTGAATGTTTGCTTTATTATATGTTAACTATAAAAAACCAGAAAAATATCTTGTGTGTACATAATATGTGCTTCATTTTTCTATCTGTGTGTCTGTCTGTTTATCCCTCTCTCTCTCTCTCTCCCTCTCTCACTCTATTTTATTATATTATTTCTACTGCCTCTAAAATATACCTAACCCACTTCCACACACAATGTTAATATATCTCTAGTAATGGCATTATTGAATTTCAGTATCCACCGGGGTTAATAATTAATCCCGGCCGTAATTCTAAATTTATTGAAACAATATATAAAATAGAAAAAATGTTTTATCGATTCACATTAAACAACCCCCAACATAGATATGGCGCCCCTTCCAGACCGCATGCTGAACTTACAAATACTCCGGGGACACCAAATCCTACAACAAATAATGAGTGTCAGTCTCGCTGAAAAAGAAATACGTATGCAAATCGCGTTTGATAAATTAGGGAGGCTCTCTGAACGTACTTGCTCGAACCTTTGATTATATAAAGGTTCGTTTAAATATTACTCACGCGGGGTGAACCGCGACACAAGGGATGAATGCGTCACAAACTACCCTCATAATCCTTTGGCAGGGTACAACAAAGTGCTTTACAGATAGGCGTGGTGGCTGTCGGAACCCCTACGGAGAGCTACCCCTGACATCGTTATTTGATTACATTTATAAGATTACAGGAGGGTAGCTGCAATATTGTCTTTTCTATAATTCACAAATGTTTTGACCCTGCGTTCACTATAAAGTACCCTTGGATTTACGTTCAACGAAATTAGATTTCCAATGAGAAACGGGATTATTTTTTTGAATGGGATTTAGTTTCGAATTTTATAGCTCTTTGTTAACTCTGACGTCAGAATATTTTACAAGCACAGTGTTTGCTAACTTATTTATAATTGTTAATGGTCAATTGTCGTCATTTACATGCAATATTGTCCGTAATGTTACTTGAAAAAGTAATGAAATATCTGAGGCGAGAAAGAGTGAAAACAAAATATTTGGTTTTGTAAAACGTTTTACGTATTGTAACGCAGACATATTCATGGCGTCGGGTAGATCATACTTTTGAATTATTCAGAGACTATCAGAGAAGTAGATAATTATTTCTTAACAGCAATAATACAGTTACAATTTAATTATAAACAGACTGTTTTGTGTACAGAATTACAGACCTGTTGTTTGGTAAAGTTGGAATACCATGACGAAGAGATACAAAGATGTTAACGCCTTAAATACATCGAAAATAAGCAAAACTATAAGATATTAACGTCCGGTAAAGAAAATAATGTGTGCGCTGTGTTATAGGAACTTAGAAATCATTGACGTTTGGGCAAGTAATATTGAGAAGTAATCGGTATGCATAGAGAGGTTGTATGATAAGTGTCTGATTAATATCGATATAAATAGAAAGTTACAAAACAAAAATCTACAATATGACAATTATTGTAGAAAAAAGTAAGGTATGACATTAAAATTTGATAATCTGAAATATTTTAAAATTCCTTTTATTAACTCACACTCTCTTGATATATATATATATATATATATATATATATATATATATATATATATATATATATATAAATAGTACAAATTTTCAATCGTTAATAAACCACGTTTCTATTCATCCAATCAAGTTCAAATACATTTTCTTCTAACCTAAAGAGGATGACAATTGATGTTAGTGATTTTTTATCAAATTTTTGTTTAATAATTAAATTATAAAAATTTGAGGAACCAAACGGAGTTTGAACTGAGAATTCTCGTACTCGGAGTCTAGCACCATTTTGGCACTGCGCCAACTCTAAAATACCTGGAAATTTATTTCTCAAAGATGTATATGAATTGTACTACATTAAGCTGTTGCAATGGCTATCACACAATGTCATAAATACTAAGGTTAAAAATGAATGTAAAATAAAGAAACAAAATGGAAATAAACAAAATACTTTAAACGTTTTTTTTTATATTACCTGTTGATGTATAAGTTTTGGAATTTAGGCCATAATTGTCATTTGTGCTACGTCAACCTGCACAGGTATTACACAAAACAGAATAAAAATATATGTTGTAAATGTTGGGGACATAAAAAAACACCAGTTGGCAGCAAGATATAGAAGATGACTTTAAAATAGTACGTGGCAGAAGTGTTTAACACCCTACTAAATGTAGGAAGTGTGACCAAAGTTATATCAATTAAGTTACCAGGTATGAACAAGGAGAGAATAACCAACGAAAAAGTAGAGTTTTAATAATTTTATTTTATAATCTAGCCGTTATAATACAAATTATCTCCCGCATATGGAATATATTATTAACTTACATATTTTACTGCAAAATTTTACTTGAAAATGTTCAAAGTTTAAGCTTAGGCCTAATGTAGATGAAGTATAGTCTATTGAAGAATATTTTCTAAAAACCGTAATATTTATCGTTACAGTAAATATAAATTTAGAATTCTTGATTGTTCTCGTGAAAAACAATTAACTCGTCCAGGTAGCTTGTTCGCAGAAGTAGCGCTGCCGCCGTCGAATATTTACGCTGATTTAATTACTGGAATGTGTAGCCACAGCACGGTTTGTTGGATGTTTGGAAGCGGTGATTACTTCACTCAAGTGGGGTAAATATTGGACCGAGCAGGTACACTCACTTTACAAATAAAACAGTTTTACATTCGCCCGCCGCTTCTATTGGTCTTGCGAAACTAACGATCCTGGCTTTGCGGATTTTTAAATGGGATTTTCGACGTTCTGCTTGATTTAACTTCAGACAGATTTTTGTGTTTAAAGAATTTAATGACAATTTTTTTATTAAAAAAAAAACTCTGGCAGCATTTGACCACTCAAAGGCTTACTTGTATAAAATGTTTACGTTAAATTATATCTTAAATTTGCTATTAATTTCGTCTATCCATAAATGTTAAAATAGAAGTATTTTAAATTTACTAATGTTTTCGCTTTACAAGAAAGGGATGGATTTAATTTAATCCTTTAATTTAGTTAACCTAATTATAAAAAATAAAATCTGAATAATAGTGTATAATCTATATACAATATAGTCATATAAAATAGCGTTACCTATGTTAAATTCTGTGATGATAAATTCAATAT
This sequence comes from Prosapia bicincta, assembly GCA_036971475.1. Classification (NCBI taxonomy): domain Eukaryota; kingdom Metazoa; phylum Arthropoda; class Insecta; order Hemiptera; family Cercopidae; genus Prosapia; species Prosapia bicincta. The sequence continues at coordinate 37,039,114 of JBAIZL010000003.1, forward strand.
GACTTTACATTTCATCCAGCAATGTTCAAATGTCATTATCTGAGTTCTGTAGTGTTTTTTCAGGATGTCCTGCAATTGCAACTGATTGAAACAAAGGTGTTATTATTTAGGAAAACACTGTTTTCTGAATTAATATTGAAAAGAAGTACACTCTCTTGACTACTAATATAAAGATCCATGTTTCGATTTTAGGTGAAAGTAGAATTTATTTTCATATCTGACTGCAGTTGATCTCCTAAACTTTGACTCCTCTTGATCTCCTAAACTTTGACTACTGTTGATCTACTACAGTTTGACCCCTGTTAATCTCCTACACTTTGACTCCTATTGATCTCCTACACTTTTACTGCTGTTGATCTCCTACACTTTTACTACTGTTGATCTCCTACACTTTTACTACTGTTGATCTCCTACACTTTGACTCCTATTGATCTCCTACACTTTTACTACTGTTGATCTCCTACACTTTTACTACTATTGATCTCCTACACTTTTACTACTGTTGATCTCCTACACTTTGACTCCTATTGATCTCCTACACTTTTACTACTGTTGATCTCCTACACTTTGACTACTGTTGATCTACTACAGTTTGACTCCTGTTGATCTCCTACAGTTTGACTCCTGTTGATCTCCTACACTTTGACTCCTATTGATCTCCTACACTTTTACTACTGTTGATCTCCTACACTTTGACTACTGTTGATCTACTACAGTTTGACTCCTGTTGATCTCCTACAGTTTGACTCCTGTTGATCTCCTACACTTTGACTCCTATTGATCTCCTACACTTTGACTCCTATTGATCTCCTACACTTTTACTACTGTTGATCTCCTACACTTTTACTACTGTTGATCTCCTACAGTTTGACTCTTGTTGATCTCCTAAACCTTGTCTCCTGTTGATCACTTTGACTACTGTGAAAACGGGTACATAGGCTCAAACCTAGAATATAATTGAGGGTTGATGCATAGTTCTGTACTGGTTACATTACTTTCCATTAATATGACAAGGTCCAAGTAAGCTAGTAGTTTACTCTTCCTCTTTAATTGGTCTCTATGCAACCCTGTACGCTACTTTCTTCTCTGGGTAGTGGGTAACACGTGTTGAGGCACCCCTGTTGAGACACGTTTGCTTCAGGTTATCGACCCTCCCAACGTTGTCACAATTTCCAGTGGATCATTAAGGTCTTTCCTCCGTCCTTCCTACTTCCATCTGCCTTCATTACCCTTCTTCTTACAAGCGATGTAACGGATTAACGGAGCTTTATGACCTTGACAGAGAGTATGCCTAGAACGCAACCATCTTCGTGAGAAGCTATGCCCTCAATCAAAAGGTTTTATGGCTTCACCTAAATATTGGCCTAAAAAATTACAAAACCGTTTTTTTACGTTTTAGGCTAGTACATAAATTTAAATCTGTCAGGGGGTTGTACTTTTCTGAAGTTTGTTTCTTCAAAATGAAACTGTTTATATTTATACGTTTTTCTTCTTGACATAGATTTGAGGTTGGATGTGCCTTTAAAGTATTTACATGCCCTCTATATATTGATTACTATGCCATTTAGAAACGCCGAACTTTTGATTATATCCGCTTCTCTTGCTTGTAGCATTTCACTAAGAGCCAAGTACTGAAGTATAGAAAATGGAGATATTAAGACTAGCTTTTAACACGGTTTAATATTATTAATTTAAGTCTGAGAAATTGTCTGAAACTGAATGTGATTGCGTTAACTCCATTTTCTCTTCGAGTTTTCCTTTACGTCCAGTCACTTAGTCATTTCCGTTACACACGATTGTTACACTTATTCACAGTTCCGACAGTTCTAGCTTACAAGTAAATTTCCACCCTTCAAACCCAAACCATTGTAGTTTAAAATATAATATAATAAAGCTTTAATAACATAAAATAAATATGCGTCATGTAAAGCAAGGGGACAGATTTAGTTTAGAATTTGACACTTGATAAAGCCAGTTGATTCATGCCCTCGAAAAGCCATTTGTCACAATAAAACCCCTTGAGACTGATTTGTCATAATTTACAGCCCAAGCTGTCAGTCCTGAACAAAAAAGCATCGTCCCACCCATTTCAATTTCTTATTGTATGAGCAAAATAAATATATTTTAAGTTTAAATTCACTCATATCACGATAAATACAATAGCTAACCCTAATTACAACGTTTAAAGTATAACTTGTATCAGCTGTATGCATTTCTACACTATTATACCTCTTCGCACTTACAGTTTACTTGCACGAGTTCAATCTGTGGTCACTGATGTGCTTTCTCCTTGAAACTCCTTTGAGAAATAATGTATTGATTTTGCATTGGTGTCGTCATTACTTAATTATTATCTGTGCTCACAAGCAAAACTCAACATTTTGGCCGTCCTATTTAAATTTGATGATAAATCTCGACTTAGAAGAAGTTATATTTTGTGTATCAATTTATTTAAAAAATATTTTTTGCTATTATATATCTTTTAAGTCTGGAATTTTTCTCTTATATTTATATTTTAAACAAGTTTTATTAAAATAAAATAACAGAATAATTGTTTTACCATTTTAAAAGTAATGCAAAGTGCTTATATTCGCGTATGTGATGAGCTTCAAAGGAGTAGATATAATTATTAATTTATATATTGTCTAACTATAGCTGTAACTACTACTACTAATACCACTAGTAGCTGCTATAATTTTAGCTACTATTTTCTAACTATAACTACTAGCTGAGACATAAGACATTCATAAATCGGTCGGTTTGCTTTGATTTTTATATTTTATGTTAATTAACTTTCATTAGCTTTAAATTAAAATCTTTCGTTTTAAATATGAAGGTTAATAGGTTCTAGACGATGCATATGGAATAAATACTTAATTAGTTTATATTAAAATATGGCATAGACTGCTCAAATGAAATCAAATGATATTTTTGCAAGAATAAGTGGAGTTTGCTTATTTTTTCGTATATTTTTTTTAACAGTGTGTTACTGTTAAAAACATAATGTTGTATCCTTTAACAAACTGTAATAAAATAAACCAAATTCAAATGTCTTATATAAAACAATTTATATACTCTTGGATGAGAGCAGTAAAGCCGGATTTACACGATGCCAATCGAAGAAACAGTTGTCAAGGCCAGTTGTTTTGAGATAGTTGCATGAATGTCTGAGGCCAGTCCAATTGAATGAGGGCCAGTTGCGTGAATGTATGAGGACAGTCCAATTGAATGAGGGCCAGTTGCGTGAATGTATGAGGACAGTCCAATTGAATGAGGGCCAGTTGCGTGAATGTATGAGGACAGTCCAATTGAATGAGGGCCAGTTGCGTGAATGTATGAGGACAGTCCAATTGAATGAGGGCCAGTTGCGTGAATGTATGAGGCCAGTAAAATTGAATGAGGGCCAGTTTCGTGAATGTATGAGGACAGTCCAATTGAATGAGGGCCAGTTGCGTGAATGTATGAGGACAGTCCAATTGAATGAGGGCCAGTTTCGTGAATATATGAGGACAGTCCAATTGAATGAGGGCCAGTTGCGTGAATGTATGAGGACAGTCCAATTGAATGAGGGCCAGTTGCGTGAATGTATGAGGACAGTCCAATTGAATGAGGGCCAGTTGTGTGAATGTCTGAGGCCAGTAAAATTGAATGAGGGCCAGTTGCGTGAATGTCTGAGGCCAGTAAAATTGAATGAGGGCCAGTTGCGTGAATGTATGAGGTTATTCCAATTGAATGAGGGCCAGTTGTGTGAATGTCTGAGGCCAGTAAAATTGAATGAGGGCCAGTTGCGTGAATGTCTGAGGCCAGTAAAATTGAATGAGGGCCAGTTGCGTGAATGTATGAGGTTATTCCAATTGAATGAGGGCCAGTTGCGTGAATGTATGAGGTTATTCCAATTGAATGAGGGCCAGTGAATGTCAGAGGCCAGTACAATTGAATGAGAACCTATTCACACGGTGAAATTATTGCCACGAAAATTGGCGTGGTAAAATAGCGGAGTGCTTATCATCTGTTGTGTTTCGTGATGAATTGAAAGTAATGAGTGAGGATCTTTGTCAAGAATCTATAGATGGTGCTTGCGAAGTTCTCGAGGAAGAGTTAAATAGAAGAGGGAGGGACAAGGAAATGGTTGTTGAAAAGAGACGGTCAAAGAGCATCATTACAACTGATAAAAGAATTACGAATGGAAGATCCATTGGAATATAAGGCATGTTTAAGGACGAGTCCGGAGAGTGTTGACGAACTATTTCCGCTTGTTGAAAGCAAAATATCTAAACAAGACCGAATAATGAGAATAGCACCGCTTCCTAAGTCAAAATTGGAAGTGACACTATCATTTCTTGCTACAGGATATAGTTACAGAAGTCTATAGGATTTCTGAAAGCTCAAGCCAGAAAAAATTATATGTTATAAAATCTAATGAGTTTGTTTAATTTAACTATTATATTGTTAGTAAAACATGAGTTGATGGTATACAGGTTTTCTCTATTATTATTTGTAATACTCTGAGAACCAATCACCTTATAATAACAACAGCTGTTTAATGATATGAGCTACTAAAATTTAGTTTAAAATTTTAAAAAAAGAACTAGTAATATGTCAATTACAACTCTGTTTGGTATATCTCTTAATTTTAAAGCATAGCGTAAAGAAAATGTAAAACTATCTATAGATATTATTATGAATAAGGCTAAGACAATTCTTGACAATTTCAATCATAAAAGTGTTTTTTGAATTTTACCCGTTTCATTAATAACGCAATCCTGTTTGCACCGTCTGTTCATAAAATATTTCTCTTGATCAGGTTAACCAGTTTATATATTTTCCTAATCATCTACCCTAAAGTCAGATTTATAAAAATCTTTTGTAATAGAGTTGCATACATTTAACTTTTTCCACTATCATTTATCATAAGAAAAAGCAAAATATAACGAAATGCGCGTCAGTGTAGTTCCTGGTTTTATTCAATTAACCTACTTGGCCTAGATACATATTCCGGCCATTTGTTTCAGTCGAGGTAGAACATTTTCAAATCACAACGTAACATCTTCCCTTACATTGTGAAAGTCGATTCTTCAGAACACAGCTGATAACGTTCGGGCGTTGAAGATATATAACAAACACAGAAACGTCGCCGTTATGTATGACGTACAATATCGATATTTTCAAAACGAGAGATCGAAATAGGATGATAATTGAGTTGCAGCTAGTGAGAAGAGCTGTATATGATATATGGGAAAATGTAGATCCTGGAATTACGAGTTAAGGAGGATGTAACTGGATGTGTGCAAAAGAAACCGGTTTGTAGGGCCTATACGTTACAGTTTGTTGACGGTTAATACTAACTTTGTGATCGTACCCTTGTGTAAGTAGTATTTTGTCGAAATATAAATTATATTTTTTCATGGCATAAATATCAAATAGGTGCACTTTTGTGTAAGTATTTTTTTTTTACTAGAATAGTATTTCCCTCTTTCAACCCTCTTAATGCCATTTCTCCTCTTACTCTCTACACTTCGTTTAAATTGATTTACCTCATGCCGCATGTTATGCTGAGAAGAGCCCACGGGAGAATTAAGAGACCTCGTGCAAATCGACAAATGGTGCCATATTTGAAATCAAAACCAAATAAAATAATCCACAAAGAATTATCATTTTAACCTGTAAAGGAAGTATAATACAAGAAATATCATAAATAATTTTACAATTAAAATTACGCTTCCTGTTTTGTTTTTAATGTAAGAGAAAATCATTTCTTATCTCCCGCAGGGCGTTAACATCTTTCGCTGTCGAGATGTCTCCATTATTCTTCGATCGCGTACAAATTAGATACTGGAAACTAAGAACATCAAATTACTCGTTCTGACAAATTGCCCCTCCCCCTTTTTATTCACCCAAGCTGTCACCGCCTTCAAAATAACGTTGTCCTTGTTAGACGATGTCTTTGATTAATGCGATAATTTACTGAAACTCCGAATACTGAGAGAAAATTCATTTTCGAAAACTTCGTAAGGATAGGAACACAAACATCAATATTTGCAGGTTCTAATGTTTTAGCAATATGTCCGGGGCTAAGTGGCCATTTTTATAGCTGGCACACACATATACACATTTTAGTTAACATTATTTTCAAATTTGTAGGCAAAATTTAATTTTAATTGATCAGAAATGTCGGAGTGTAGTGTAAAGATCATTGTTACAAACAGCTTTGGGGTGCTGCTGTTAGTATACTCTGCTGAAGCCGCCAGTCACTTCGTCCTTCAGTCAGGGAGTGCTTCTGGTCCAAGGATTTCAGAGACTATGCTCGTTATTTCTCAGCTGTTGCGGTGTATTGGAGATAAGGAACAACAACAACTGCCAGAATATTGGAATTTATTATTGATCGAAAGGTGGATACTTCAAATGACCAAGGTGTCAACTAACCAAAGTATATACACAATCTTCAAATGATCATGTTCCGCGACGTTCAGTTAATCAAGATTCTCGACGTTCAACTAACCAAGTTACTCTTGGTCGAAAGTGATTCATACGTGTGATTATTATCATATGTTTCCTTCATAAAGCTCAACACAGTGGTTGTCTTTGAATATATTCATATACAATTCATGACAAGTCAGGTTTTTAAGTAAGAGGCTACGTCCGGTTTATCCGAAAAAGCGTTTTCCTCAAGAAGAGGGCTCCGCCGTGGTTGGTTAGTTCACTTACGTCCAACAAAGTTTTCATCATAAAAAGAGCCGAATATGATAGACACTTGTCAAAATCTCCCTGTTTTTGTTAATTAGGCAATAACTACTCGTGTGGCCCGACCTTTTTTTTTTTATTAGAAAGCTACACAACGTAACTTGCTTGAAGCAATGTCTAAAGACATGTTCTTCAAAGATCAATGTGTCTATAAGTTTCAAGGGTCGCCATAGATCCTTTCGAAAGGGGAAATCGCGTACATAACTTATTCCATGTACCACCGGTGCCATGCGGGCATAGTATGAACAAATAAGACAGAGGGTTCCAAATGCATCTTTCATAGGGATATTCGGGAATCAAGGAGTTTTTCCCGCAAAATATTATAAACGTCTCTGTCACACGAGAATGTTTCAAATTCATTGCGTTGTTTTAAATATCAGCCAATTCGACATATTAGAAAGCTGTTGAATGAAGCCTTTAAAAGTGGTAAAAGTTGATAGACGAAGTCCGATCTAGGTGCAAATATTTTATTATATTAAAGTTGGTGAAAAATAACAAACACAGAGCTCTTTAAAGAAAAGAAAGTAAAGAATAGATCATATACTTGGAGTAAAAGTCAATCGTATAATAAAAGTACCGTCACTGAAAAATTACATTTTTCGAATTGAGTTGAACTAAATAAGAAACTAGAATTATTAACATAACAGATAACTCACTTACTATTTTGCCTCACAAAGGTCACTATTTCATGTGTGACTCCAGCACTTCACTCCTTCTGCCAGTAGTTCTTCAGAAAAACGTAATCCAGTCGTAACAGAAAGTTATGCAAAAAAAAAATGTACATTCTTCTAAGAATATTCTGAAATCTAAAACTGGGATTGCACTATATAAAATGTCACAAATGTTAACGTTTTTATAAAGATGTTTAACACTTAAATAATACATTATTCAAATTCCCTCTTCATAATAGTGGTCGATCCTGAGGAATCTAAAGGCAGAAGACTTTAATGAACGTAATTTAAGGAGAAATATGTTGTGTTTACTAATTATGTTTGTGCAAATTTAACAAGTCAGTCATACAAAGTATTTAAATGGTAAGGAGGCCAATAGAAGATCTGAATGTTGTCTTGAAAGATGAATCTGTATTTGTTTCAAGACACATATTTTGATGCATAACAAAATTTCCAACTAAGACAGGCTTATTTAGTTTCAAGACCCCCACAATACAGTGGATAGAGCCAAATTTAGTGTGAGAACTATTCTAGCACGAAACTGTATCGACTCTGTTTCTAGGAACTTAAAACAGTACTTGCAAAGCCTAGGAATCCAAACTTTTATACCTTTTAAGCTTATAATTTGTTGCACTTACCACCAAATGCCGACATGCAACATAATGAGCTTATAAGGTAGTTACCGATTCAGTTTCTGATTATTGCTGAACCATGTGTGAAATACGATCACATTTTTGTATACAGTATTTTGCGGTTTTGTTCTTTATCTCGTTTTGAAATAATTTGAAGCTATATAATTATCATTCACGTACATACTAAGTGCAATAAACTAACCCGGTATCAATAAAAATACCTTCCAACCTCCCCCGTTCTACTTTCACATATCTCTCAGGATATAATTCAACACAAAAGTAGAAAAACGCGACTGAGTCGTTCCCCATATAACCTTCGCAAGTACAAGCGCTGTATAATAGCGATAAAGTTAATACTTGTCTTAGTAAACACAAGCCGTAATTCAGCTGTGTTTTTGCTCAACGGTTTTCACCATTGAATTCCGACAATAAATTCTCCGCATTGTCTTACAGCTCGGTTTTGTTTGAAGTTCTAAATGAATAAACCCGAAACTTCTCATTGTTTAACCACCGACTATGTGTCCTTAGACGATCTTTCGGTATTAATTACGGGGGTTGTTTTATCCCCCAACAATAATGTTACCGTATTTTTTTAAAGTTTGTATTTTCTAAAAAAAAAATAAACTTAATGTTTGAGAAATAAATAAATTCAAAATAATTTATTTTAGTACTTTATAGATAGAAACAGATATAAACAAAATACGGTTGAAAATATAAAAAAACTATAAGTTTAATAAATGTACATTTTTGTGAAAAGCGGCGTAAGGGGTTTTTTGAATTGGGAAGTATCATCGCGATGTTTTTAAAACCTATTTTCTACAAACAGGACAACTAAAGACCTTGTTGTTGTCAAATTTAAAACATGTCGAAAATAATACAAGGTATTATACAATAATAAAATTAAGTAATAAATGTGTTTTAAACTACAATTTGTTTAAATAATAAACTAACAAGCTATTTCATTATTTTGTTTTCTTCCATCCGCATCCAGTAGCTTTGGGAAGTACGTTTAAACAAGGATGGAACTTGACAGATACAAGACCGTTAGAAGGTGTAGGCGAACACAGAGATTCCTTATTTGTAAAGCGATCGAATCTACTTGCTCTGTCCAATATTTACTCCACTTCAGTCTAAATAATCTCCGATTCCAGACATCAAGTAAACCCTGCTGTGGTTAAATATTCCTGTAATTAAATCTGAGTAAATATTCATTCCACCTAGAGTCCGAATTAATCATTTACTCATAGAAATAAATATTCTGTGAATAAATTAACAAGAACTCAATAGTTTAGGTAAACTAAAGTGAAACAGTTTAAATCTGTGTTAGTTCTGTTTGGCATCATGCGTGATGTCTTTCCGAGAAACGCTAACTCTCTTGGTCGGCTCAAGAGATTTTTAAATCAGAATCGAAAGTTAGCTGTACTGACAAGAAGTGAGTTATTCTCTGGTTATTGTACTGAAAAAAGAATTTCGTATGTTTTTTGTATTATAATAAATGTTAGGACGTTTTTTCGTTTCACCGTCATTAATCGAGCGATCCAGGCGCTAAGCCTTTAGGGGTGACAACATCCCGATAGGTTTTGGGAAACAATTGTGTAAATTAAACGAAATGTTTAGCCTTTCACTGATATAATTGTAATGGACAGTATTGTAGAGACCTATTCTGTATTTCATTAATTTTTTATAAAAACCGTCTCATAATAGTTTATTCATATGGAATAAATATGCCTAAGTAGAGACTTAGCTTCGCAAAAGAAATGAAGGTTTCGAAACGCATCACCAAGTAAGCCGTTAAGTATTCCCTTAGTTAAGCATTACTTAATTATAGTTTAATCAGTGAACTCTAGATGATTACAACAAGCAGCTTTATTTTTGGTAATTTGATCTTCTCCTCAAGGTGTCATTTTTCATGTTATACTATCTTTTTTTTGTACATCTCCCATTTCCTTTTAGCGGTTTCAATTTGTTTGGTAACTTATCCTCATTGATGTATATCATATACCTATTACCAACACAATCTTATTTATTCTACCATTTGCTTTTTTATCTAGTAAATAGTTCCTTTCCTTAGGTACTTTTCCATTATATGTATATATATAAATATATATAACTTTCACTATATGTACCTAAATAAGAATCTTACTTGGTATTTATGCCAGTTAACTTTCAAAGATTGGTCGTAACTCCATCATTGGGCAACAGGGATGTAGTCGACTGCAAGCTGCGTGAAATTCCCGTTGTCACAAAGTGTTGTGTACCGTAATGTTCTATTTTCGGATTCACTGCACTGTGCGAAGCTTTTAAGTTTGTCTTGGGGTTATTTTTGTCTATTAGGTTGAATAATTTTTGGTTTTTTGATTTTATTTGTATTTGTTCGTTTATGATATTATTTTTATGTTTATAAATTTGTAGTTGTTCCCAAATTGTCATTTTGAGGCATTTTTGTACTTTTTTTATCAGGTGTACGTTTTTTAATGTGGGAAATGTGTGTTTGTTTTTGATGGCGTGTGTAGCTATATTTGAGTTATAAGTTTCAGGTTTGATGTATTCATTGAGGTGTTCTTGATATATCTCTTTTAATTTCTTTTTTGTTTGGCCTGTGTATATTTTATTACAGTCTGGGCATTCGATTTAGTATACTCCGTTACTAAGTGTGGGACATACTTTTTCCGGTTGGTTTATTTTATTGATTATGTTTATTGTGTTTTTGTAAGCTATGTTAATATTATTATTTTTTAGTGTTTTAGTTATTCTTTTCATGTTGTACCCTGTATATGTGAATGTGGCCCATTTTGTTGTTGTTTGTAGTTCGATTTTAGGTTGTTTTAATTTATTTAATTATTTTAAATAAATATATTGCAAAGCAACAAATATATATATATATATATATATATATATATATATATATATATATATATATATATATATACTTATATTTGTTAACAATTATAATGTCATAATAAACAAACATAGACCTATATATTTGTTTTGCACATTGTTTCTCCTTACTTGGACTTTGTTTTATCCTAGCTATGACAATAACTCGCTTTCTACTGTATATAAAGTACTGGCAAATATTAGTTTGTACGCCCTTATTTCAAACTAGACAGTTCGCACTTTAGTTTGATTACGATTCTCAATTTAGCTTATCATTAATATCTTTTTTTACTTGTTTCGGGTATTTGCAGATGTGTATTCAAACATATTGCGCTTTAGTTTTCTCGTTTGACTGTGTATTTCCTACTAATGTTTTAGTGAATTATTCTGTATTTCATCAAATTAATAATAAAAGCAGTCGTAATAATTTTATAATACAGAGGATATACAACGACCCTACTCCCGTACTATTCATTCCTTCCAGTTACTACGGCAAGACCACATTTAGGTGCGCCCCTAAATGTAATAAGACCTCCCGTTGTTAAATTTCTAATAAGGCAATCCAATTTATCTTTGGGAGAGCTTTAGGCGTGCCAATAGCTTTAATAAGAAAAATGTCGCATCCGTTTTGGATCTGTTTTCCAAAATCTGTTTTGGACAAATATAAATTTTAAAGCAAAGATGTGTGAATCTTGAGTATTGATTCATCACCCCCAGATGGTAAAACGTCCCATTACAGACAACTTTGACTTACACTATAAACTTACATATTATTCAGGCTCCAAGTAAAACAAAATCAGGATATTAAGGGCAATGCAAATATACAAAGAATTATAAACGCTTGCTGCAAAAGAGTAATGTGCCAAAAATGGGCCACACTACTGCTCCTCCACCTTGCAACCATACCGGGGCTAGACGGATTAAGATCACTCTTATCACTAAATTATATCTTACAGTTCTAACTTGAACACTAACAAAAGTTTGAACACTAAATAAAACAATAATTACGAAAATTATGAATAACTGTTATAATAGGCTAATAGCATTATTAGTAGTTACAATATTAATAATATTCATTATAATAATAATATTATTACTGATATTACCAATAATAGGAAAGTTATTTACGTAACCTAATAAATGAAATTAATTAATTTTTTTAAATATAAAACATATAAATTTCCTGGCACATAGAAGTAAAGTTTGAGGTGGGCGTTTACTTGTGACCATTCAGCGGGGTCCTGAAGGACATCAGTTTCATTCTTACACTGCAGAAAGTAAGGACATAAACGTAACCTAGATTGGGAGGTGAAGAAAGTTCTGAGTCATGACTTCTCGTCACGAGGAAGGGAACTCAACCCTTAATCAGAATCAAGATCATTGAAGTAAGTGCGCCCCAGCGTAAGGACTGCAATCTGGAGAGGGTAAATTGGCTTTAGGTTGTGTCAGAGTGTCTTCTATTTTTGATGGAAAGCATCAAGGCTTCCACCCCACAACGCTCTCTCAAGATAGCATCTCTAGAGGTTCTCATAACGGGACGGAGATTCTCTTAAAAGTAAGTAATCGAATAAAGGTTGATACAATTTATAGATTTAAAACATGCAAAAAATGATAGCGTTCATTCAGTGATCTATTGTTTACGAAAATACAAAAGGTTTTTAAAATTATTTTTTTAAAAATTTAATAGTGCCAATTGTGGTACTTGTTTTTTTCAGTAAAAATCGACTAAAGATAAATCAAACTGTTTAAAATCTTTACAAAACATAATACAAAGATCCTAAGAACAGTGTTGTAAGAAAAACATGAGTAATTAGCAATTAGAACTATCTATCTTACATATGCGAACCCATACATTACTCGCCAAAAAATTGTGGCCTTTCAAGGCTCTTCCAGTTTATATATGGTTTCATTTTGATCTCCTTCTTACAATGTCGTTTTTCGTGTTATGTATTCTTTTTTCTTTTGTACACCTTTTAGCGGTTTTAATTTGTTTACTATCTTTGCCTCATCGATTTATTACATATAAATACTACCACCGCAATCATATTTATTCTACCTTCTGCTTCTTAACTTACTAAATACATAGTTTCTTTCCTTGAGTATTTCTTCAAAACAAAAATATATAATAATATATATATATATATATATATATATATATATATATATATATATATATATTAATTTATTATATATATATTATATATATTTATATATATATATATATATTATATATTATATATATATATTTATATATATATATTATATATTTATATATATATATTTATTTATATATATATTTATTAATATATATTATATATATATTTATTAATTTATTAACAATTATAATATAGTAAACAAATATAGGCTTAAATATTTGTATTTTTCTCCTTACTTGGGGTTTGTTCTATCTTAGCTTTGACAATAACTATCTCTCTACTGTATATAAACTACTGGCAAATATTAGTTGTACTCCTTTGTTTCAAACTAGACAGTTTGCACTTTAACTTGATGTTGATCCTCATTTTAACTTAACATCGATTTCTTCTTCTATTTTTTTCAAGTATTTGTAGATATATATCCAATAAAATTCGTCTTTAGCTTTTTAACCGTTAATTTTTTTTGTTTTTTATTTATTACTTTTTAAGTACTGTGTAATTTTCTACTAATATGTTACTTTTTTACTTCTAAGGTTGTTTTGCCTTGCAACCTAATTCATCTCTCTACCCGTCTTTATTCTATTTTCACTAATTTCGTGTCAACATTTTATTTCCCTTGCCCTATTTCTTAATGTGATATATTTTGATAATTATATATATATATATATATATATATATATATATATATATATCCATACCGGTACTTTTATATACGTCTGTCACACTGCGCGTATGTATTGTTAACTCTTATATTCTGAACCACACCTTTTATAAGTGCTCGACAAATACACCAATAAAAAAAAAATTATAATACATTGCTCCATACATTTTACAAGTACAAAATAAATTATTTTAATAATTACGGATTTGAATATAAATAATTTTACATGAGTAGATAAACTCACAAAACCCTAGACAAGAGCGAACGAACTCATAAAGAACGAAATGATTTTAGAGAACAGTTCAGTGTTTAATAAAGCTTTTATAAGCAAGCATCTACCTACATACGTCCTTTACTAATAAAACGCACGTGTAAGACCAGTGGGAGAAGAAACACTTAGGTTTAAACGTGCTTGGAATAGAGAGCAAGTGTGATTGGTTGGGCGAGTAATATAAGATGGAAGCTTCCTCTTTAACCATATAAAATGCAAATCAATAGAACCCTTTTAGAAATAATTTGGAAGGGTGTTTCATGTAAAATGCGTTGAATTTGCAATATAAATCCGTTTGCTACTTTGGCAATCCATGCGAATTCTAACGAAACGAGACCTACAGTAACTGTTAAATACATACTCTCCATCAGGACCAAACAGGGGAATGTAATGAGCATCAAGGATTAGTATAGTATAATAATATTATAAGATAACAAATCGTATAAATTGTTTAAAATAACATCTGAACTATGGTAACAGTTGGTATATTATATTTCAACAAACCATATGAACTGTGGCAACAAACCATATGAACTGTGGCAACAAACCATATAAACAATGGCAACAAACCATATGAACTGTGGCAACAAACCATATGAACGATCGCAAGACACCATATGAACTATTTCAAGAAACCATATAAACTATGAGAACAAACCATATGGACCATGATCACATAAAAAGTTACTGTGACAAACCATATGAACTATGGCAACAAACCATATGGACCATGATCACATAAAAAGTTACTGTGACAAACCATATGAACTGTGGCAACAAACCATATGAACTGTGGCAACAAACCATATAAACAATGGCAACAAACCATATGAACTGTGGCAACAAACCATATGAACGATCGCAAGACACCATATGAACTATTTCAAGAAACCATATAAACTATGAGAACAAACCATATGGACCATGATCACATAAAAAGTTACTGTGACAAACCATATAAACTATGAGAACAAACCATATGGACCATGATCACATAAAAAGTTACTGTGACAAACCATATGAACTGTGGCAACAAACCATATGAACTGTGGCAACAAACCATATAAACAATGGCAACAAACCATATGAACTGTGGCAACAAACCATATGAACGATCGCAAGACACCATATGAACTATTTCAAGAAACCATATAAACTATGAGAACAAACCATATGGACCATGATCACATAAAAAGTTACTGTGACAAACCATATGAACTATGGCAACAAACCATATAAACAATGGCAACAAACGATATGAACTATGGCAACAAACCGTATGAACGTTCACAAGACACCATATGAACTATTTCAAGACACCATATAAACTATGGCAAAAAAACCATATGAACTATAGCCACATAATAAATTACTGTACCAAACCATATGAACTATGGCAATAAGCCATATGAACTATTACAACAAACCCTATGGACTATGGCCACATAACAAATTTCTGTAACAAACCATACGAACTATGGCAACAAACCATATAAACAATGGTAACAAACCATATGAACTATGGTAACAAACCGTATGAACGTTCACAAGACACCATATGAACTATTTCAAGACACCATATAAACTATGGCAAAAAAACCATATGAACTATAGCCACATAATAAATTACTGTACCAAACCATATGAACTATGGCAATAAGCCATATGAACTATTACAACAAACCCTATGGACTATGGCTACATAACAAATTTCTGTAACAAACCATACGAACTATGGCAACAAACCATATAAACAATGGCAACAAACCATATGAACTATGGCAACAAACCGTATGAACGTTCACAAGACACCATATGAACTATTTCAAGACACCATATAAACTATGGCAAAAAAACCATATGAACTATAGCCACATAATAAATTACTGTACCAAACCATATGAACTATGGCAATAAGCCATATGAACTATTACAACAAACCCTATGGACTATGGCCACATAACAAATTTCTGTAACAAACCATACGAATTATGGCAACAAACCATATAAACAATGGCAACAAACCATATGAACTATGGCAACAAACTATATGAGCTATGGCAACAAACCGTATGAACGTTCACAAGACACCATATGAACTATTTCAAGACACCATATAAACTATGGCAAAAAAACCATATGAACTATAGCCACATAATAAATTACTGTACCAAACCATATGAACTATGGCAATAAGCCATATGAACTATTACAACAAACCCTATGGACTATGGCCACATAACAAATTTCTGTAACAAACCATACGAATTATGGCAACAAACCATATAAACAATGGCAACAAACCATATGAACTATGGCAACAAACTATATGAACTATGACAACAAACCATATGAATTAACACTGCAAACAATATGGACAGTTTAACAAACCATATATACTATGGTAACAAACCATATGATCTATAACTACAAACAATATGAAATATCGCAACAAACCATATGAACTATGACAACAAACCATATGAACTATGGCTACAATTAATATGAACAGTTTCAAAAAAACATATGAACTACGGCAACAACATGTATGAACTACGGCAGTTAACAAAGTTAACTATGGAAACTAATTACATGAATTGTTTCTTCGAACCGTGAGAAATATGGCAACATAACCACGTAAACTGTGGCTACAATTTAAATTGTTAAAACAATTATTACTGCAAAAATCAAATGAAGTATGGCAATAAACAATATCAATTATGGAAATAACAAAATGAACTATTGAAATAACATATGAACTATGGCAACAATTCGTATGTACTGTTTTAATAAACCATAAACGATGTCAATAAGCCATATGAACTATGTTAAAAAACAATATGAAGTACTTAAAATAATCATATTAAGTGTTTCAACAAACCATATGAATTATGGTAAAACAACGATAACCATAGTGATGTTCGAGAATAGCTCGTACGAAAAATGTATAAATTCATATTTTTGGAGATCCTTGTTGAAATTTTACGAGACTAGGAGCTCTATTTTATTATCACTTCTGTTGGGACTCCCCCGAGTGCAAAACCAAATTATTTTCAACTGGTATTCTGCAGCTGGAATTGATGACAGTTAAAATTTAATAATAACACTAACGACTTAGTTAAAACAAAAAAAAAATATTTGTAAATAATTTTATTCTTAAACATTTAAGAACATTGTAATAAAAGGGAAACCATCTCGATGGTCTCACTATAGTTACATCAAAATCCATCCGATTTGCAGACGATGACAGGCTATCTTAACCTTAAGCGAATAAAAACAATTATATACGGATTATGAAATACAAAATAACTAATAAGCAAAATAAACAATAACACCATTTGTTTTATGTAACATTCTACCACGAATAAAAATAATATAGAAAAAATAGATAGCCTATAAGACGAATAGATATATTTATTTCTTGCTTGAGAAAGCCGGTTAAATGAATTTTCCTCATAAAAGAGGTTTTGCCGATGGTGTACCCATATAGATATATAATTTAGTATAACTCGAATGAGTAAAACAAAAATATATAAACGGAAAATACGATTTAGTTCGTTTACCATAAACGAGATATCAAATAATCCTAAGGTGAATACCTTATTTTATCAATAAATATCAACAGATAAATTAATTAAATATAACTTTACTATCAATTTTCACTTTATTTTTGATAAATATTTTATGTATAAAGAACGTTTTCCCTAATAACTAATAAAGATAGCATTATTGTGTATTTACCTGTGATTTACCTTTTTAAACTGAAATGAAAAAGAATAATAATTAGAAGTTGAGAAATAACATGTGAAATTTTAGAAAATTTCGTGAAGGAATTATGAACATAAAATATTCAATGCATTCGTCTGACAAACTCATATGTGTATCGTATTATTCAAGGGGCTTGTCAATTATTATGATTAGTGGGATATAAACATTGGATAATTGTATGGACAAATATTTAAAGTTTTCCCAACACAATCAACGCAATGAAACTAAATTCGATTATAATGTAAATAGAAACTAGACATACCTCTAAAAATTAAGAAATTTTTTTTAAAGAAAAAACTGAACCTACTTAAAATAGACCCAAACATAAAGTTTTTACTTAAAAAAAAAGTCAAAAATAATTTTCCAATAACGAAAGCATAATTTATCTTAAGCTTATTACTTACACGATTTTGAAGCTGGAGCTGGAATCATGCCTTGTATTTGCCCATCTATCAAATTTATTTAAAATATTTCTTTAACCATTAACGTTTTGATTGCTTGATTTTCCTTGATTAATTATAGAGGATCATAAAGACTTCTCACGAAACCAAAATTCCAAGTGTTCAATATTATGAGGGTACTACAGACGATAGTTGATATTTGTTCTCAGAAAAGACCATACAATATCAGATTTGGTCCGTTTAAAATATGATTACATATTTTTTGTTCAGAAATACAGATTCACACGGATTGTGATTACTTTAAATGCATATATATATATATATATATATATATATATATATATATATATATATATATATATATATATATATATATATATATATATTAAAACAACATAAGTTATTCAAATACAAGAATATTTATTATTTTATATCCAAAGCTTTTCGTTGGCAAAAAGTACCAACATGATCAGGAATGAAAATTACAATAATGTAAGCTATAGGCCTAAAACATATGTTTAATTAGAAATAGAATTGTTGCTAAATTTATACAAATTGCTAAATTTATTTTGTTCAAATAAAATAAATTTAGCAATTTGTATAAATTTAGCAACAATTCTATTTCTAATTAAACATATGTTTTAGGCCTATAGCTTACATTATTGTAAATTTCATTCCTGATGATGTTGGTACTGTTTGCCAACGAAAAGCTTTGGATATAAAATAATAAATATTTTTGTATTTGAATAACTTATGTTGTTTTAAATTATTAAACAAGAAAACGTATTATATATATATATATATATATATATTGATAAAGATTTAAGTCAAAATTCAAATACAAGAATTATAATTGAATTTACAATTCAAAGCTTTTCGTTGGCTTCAGGTTGTTGGGTTCACCTCGTCAATGCTGGATGAGATTCTAGCGAAACGTCGGAACTGCGAATTTATGGACTGCAGAATGAACGGATGTACTCCAGATAGTAACAATTCATCATATATATATATATGAGGTAATATGTCCTTAAATCTTTTGAATTGTAACTTTTATAAATTTCTTATATATATAAAATAGGCTTATGAAAGAAATAATTGTATAGCATGTCATAATTTGTAAATCTATATGCCAAGGTGCACATACAAGGGACGATTGCGGCGTCGACTTATGAACTTTGTGGGTTATATGCTAATGCAAATTATATTTTCGTTATTGGAAAATTATTGTTTACTTTTTAGTAAGTAAAAATTATACAGTCAGGGATTCTGTGAAGTCAGTTCTGTTAAAATAAGTGCACAAACTGTAGTAAGCCTACTACTTATATAAACAACATATATAAATCCAGGGTAGTAAAGCACTGGAAATTACAAGCTTACGTGAATAAATGTGGACATGACAGTCATAACTCATCTGCCGCGACACGCCAGATGCCAGGCTCACTAAACTGTTAATAAAACGAGAGTTGTTTCCCCGACCACAAGGGATGATAGAAAAACAACCCAAGCAAAAAGGGGGCCGTTACCCTCTGACAAAACAATGCAAAAAACTCCCAAGTCAATAGTTAGGGGTGATGGGGGATCATTTATTATGCTATCTAAATGATAGTTTCGGTCTTTGTATGGGAGTCATCTTCAGGGTGATCTCACTTCATTTCGCCACTCAGATAATTTATATGGCTAACTGCCATTGTGCAGCGTTACACGTACGCGCATATCCAGGGGGTGGGACAACTGCTGTGTTTGTCTTTATAGCGTATTGAGCTAGCCACTTTCTCATATCTACCTAGAAATCTGTAACTTCAAGGTTGTACTGTCAAGTGAACGGAAAAGTAGTTCGTGAAAACTAAAGTTATCTAAATGGCAAATAGTGACGCTTTTATACTTTGATTGATTGGGTGGTGCATTTCTCACCTTAGCACAGAAACTACCACCTATTTTATAAAGACAAGTTAACTGTTTTTGTTTTTAGAAAAAAGATCAAAGCGGCTGGAGTTTGACGCGACAATATCAACAAGGAGTTTTGCCGAGATGGAACATTAATTTTCCTGATATTTCCTCACTATCGTTGCAAACATTCTCGGTAAAGGTCATTGCATTCAGCGAAGTAGTTTAATGGTTACATTGATTGTTATATTCTCATGAGGAAGTAGTTTCTTAGAACTGTTGTCAACAGTTGAAATATATTCTAAATCCAGACTAACTACACTGTATTAACATTATAGTTACGTTATACAACTTACTAGTTAGTTTTGTATTTAATGACCATAAAACTAGGTTTACGTAATTGTGTTTAAAGATGAACATTGTTCTAACTCTAAACTCATCGCTTATGCGTGACGCTCCTATTGCTGCCATGCTCCAAACTTTCGTGAAAACGTCCTTTGTAAGTGAAAACTTACTAAGCAAGACCAGTATTTCTGATCTGTGATTAGAACCCTAAACTAGAACCTGCGGTCAGTGTGATTAACTATTAAAGCTTTATACAAAATGAAGAGCACAGTGGTTCAATATCTTACAATGAAAATATTGGAAGCAACGTCAAATTAAAAAAATAATAAAAAATAATAGATAATACTAGTTACTTAAGATTAAAACCTTATGTACATTTCGGTACCCATGTCATCATCATCAGACGGTTTTATTACCAAAATACAATATAGCAAAAAATAAGTTACACATTAGAGTGACGTCATTTTAGGCATCAACATAAGTAAACTGAGAAAATATAGATACAATATAACAAAAGATAAGTTACAAACTAGAGTGACGTCATTTTAGGCATCAACATAAGTAAACTGAGAAAATATAGATACAATATAACAAAAGATAAGTTACAAACTAGAGTGACGTCATTTTAGGCATCAACATAGCTAAACTGAGAAAATATAAGGTAAATACTCGGACAAAGAAACGTTAAAATAATAGAAATGAGATTCAGTGTAGAGATGACGTTCGAATAACTTCACAGCCTCTCTATTTTACTGTTCAGAATTGTATGGTCTATATGAAAATCCATTACAGAAAGTTTATGCAACACAATCGGCGCTTATCTCCAAACCTTTTTGGTGAAGAGCATCTCGAGTGCCAGAGACAAACACACTTACAGTCAATTTTTACGAACATGTTGAAAAGGGTAACGGAAGGAGATTTTTACGGCCCATTGAAAACTGTGCAATAAATAACCAAAATGTTTGTTCTAACTATAATTTTAAAAAGGGAGACTGAAATAATTCACGATGGGATTTTATTTAAAGTCAACAAAATTGGTCCAACACTACTACTTTATGAATAGTAATAGAAAGTTGATTAAAAACCTACGAGCTCCATTTTGCTACTGTAAGGTTTTAAAAAACTATTTCTAACCAGCCTAATTTATACTAAATATAACAATAATATTTCTTGCATTTTGTTGTTTTTAATGTTTCATATTTTTATTATTTCTATATTTTTTTATATTTGAGGAAATAAATATTAAAGAAAAGTGTTTACTAAACTGGAAATCAAATATGTCGACCTTTATTTATCAGATGAATTGTCTAAGGTATTGTTTAAATAATTTATTTACATGAGTGTGAGTGTGTTACTGAATATACAATACTAAATGTTAACTTAATTTTAGAGATTGTCACGGATAAATTACTTGGAAAATGCCCAAAGTTATACTGATGCGTCTGTTCTAGGAGATCTTTATTTATTCTAAAAATATGGAACACAAAATATCTTCTTCAACAACTAAGTATTGCTTAAAGTTGTTTTTCTCTAAATCAGTGTATTACTACTTCTGCATAGCGAGAAAAACACTACATTTTAAAACCACAAATTCCATAACTATCATGTAGTAACTGTACTTCTTGAACTATCAAAAAAGCAAGATCTTTTTCACCTCGAAAATAGCTTTAAAAATATTCTTTCACTGTTATTAGAAAAACAACGTTGCTGACAATGGAGCTCACACGCGCCCAAAAATGTCTCCCCATTGAGAGGAAATTAAATAATATTCTATTTTTTAATTAAAAATCTTTTCTTGAAATAAGAGTTTTTAGTTGGTAGGAATATCTCCCTAATTTTTATGTACCCTCACTTCTTATGAATTTCTTATTTACTATTTTTCAAAAGGTAAAAGTAAAATTTAAATTACATATAAATATTTTATATGTTAATTGCAAACTATAAATATATTTTTCCAAATGCCTTTATTTTTATAATCACAGATTTACTAAATATAAAGGATGTGCCTGAATTTGTCTATAGACCTACTTAATACTATTATTTTCATTTTATCATTTTTGTTTCATCTGCGTTTAGGAAGAAAGCATCATATTCACAGTTTTTCCAAACGAGAACTAATTTGCCAGACTATAAGGGTAAACAGGGGTGACTGTTTCCGGATTGTTTCGACTAATTGTGAGATATTTTAAGTTTATTAAAAGAATTAGCAAGATTTTTTTTACTAGTAACTTTAATGTGGATTTGGTAATCAAAATGTGTTAAATACATATTTTTAAATTTATAAGGGACGTTTGTTTTATAAAGTATATGAATAACACCAAATAACTGTCTGATTTATTAGTATACGTAAACACTACATACTCGGTTTATATGTGTACTCGGCTATATTTAATCCAATACTTCAAAGAAACTCCTTTCTAGGTAGAAAATAGAAAAAACATTACAATTTGTAAATCTGGACAAAATCGAAATGATTTACTTTTTACTAGCTTTTAAACCCTCTTACCAAAACTCCAAGTATCTGAAAAACAGTTATGAGAAAATGAAATTCATATGAGTTTAAAATAAAACTATAACGTAAACTATTGTATTTCCCGACAAGAGAATTTCACCGTGTAACACAAATGCATTGTACACTAACGCTTCTGGTATACCTGCATTTCTGAACATCCCAAAACCCTTTGATAACCGATTTTGAATAGAACCATACGTTCAGTCATTATATGGAGCCGATATAAGTTTGCAAAAAGAATAATTGAATGCAGATATCTGTGTTCGTAGTGTATCCAGAGATTCTGATATACTTTGAGTAGATGCTTTCACACAAACGTAGAAGGAGGCGTGTACACTAGCTAAACAAAATTACCACCCCACAAAACCGTCACTGATATTCATAAGCTTTCGATTAACTGATGGCGCATGTCTCAAAATCGTGGTACAATTTTTGGTGTGTCCGAAGCCTTCTCCTTCAACCAGAACCGTCCTAAAGTTCTATATAAACCCAAGGTATCGCATCTCTGCAGTAGGTATTGAGCAATATTCCTGCCTCATCTCACACAAATAGGACTTGAAATTTTACCTTTACCGTCTGTTATTCGCAACCTTACAATTAGTTATAACCTATAACTAATGCAGATTGCTTTACGACAATCTAACATTAAACGTGCTTATTTTTATTTGTAACTGTGTGTACCTGGGCTATGTACTACCACCGTGAAGGATACAAATGCACCCAGCTTTAGTAGGTAGTATAAAAAAATCAAAGCCATTGTTGAGACTCTGTTTTAATATTTTCCTATTACAAAAAAACTAGGTCTATTGTTCAAAATACGTGTTCTATTCTGGCGCAAAGAGTGCTTTACAAACTCCTTGAATCTCAGAAGGACAATAGGTGTTGCCATGGGACACTTGCCATCACTCTTAGACCTTATAGAGTAAATATGTTAAAATATAGATTTTTCTCAATTTTACTTGGGATTTCTGGTAACAGTAAAAAGAGAAAGAGAGCGAGGGAGAGTACCTTAAAAGCTGCTGCTCATGTCTACTGACCCTCTTTCAAGATTTTTTCTTGCAAGCTAGAAAATATACTTAACAGTTTTTCTGTCAATTGTTGATATTTGCTATTAGGATTTTTATTAAATCTAGAGCTAAACTCTAGAGCACCATTGTACTACACTTAGTGGTTTTACAATTAAAGTGTAATAAAATAACAAGCTGTTTTCGCATAAAGTTGTTATTTTAAAGGAATTCCTAAGATTTATATTTAAGATAAATTCAATTTTAATATTAAATATTTCATTAGCTTCGTTGCCTTAGTTTAAAAACACGCTGTTGAATTCCTGTTCATCACAGAAGAATACTGAGAAGAAAAATGTTCCAGGTGTTAACTCAAACGTACCCATAGCTTATAAGGGGGAAAAGGGTAATAAATTTAAACACAGTTTTATGCAATATGTCCTGAAATAGAGCAGGCTTTAGGGATATGCACTAAGTTAGGCCCCTTATACAGCAATATAACTCGCTAAGGCACATTATATAGCGGTATAACTGAGTTAGTTAGCTTATATTCCAATATAACTACGTTAATCTTTTTTATAGCGGTATAACTAAGTTAGTCGCCTAACATTGCCATGTAACTCAGTAAGTAGTTTAGTGTAAGGGTACAACCGAGTTAGTCCCCTTGTATAGCGAAATAACTCAGTAAGTCCCTTTATACAACGGTATAACTGAGTTAGTCGCCTAACATTGCCATGTAACTCAGTAAGTAGTTTAGTGTAAGGGTACAACCGAGTTAGTCCCCTTGTATAGCGAAATAACTCAGTAAGTCCCTTTATACAACGGTATAACTGAGTTAGTCGCCTAACATTGCCATGTAACTCAATAAGTAGTTTAGTGTAAGGGTACAACCGAGTTAGTCCCCTTGTATAGCGAAATAACTCAGTAAGTCCCTTTATGCAACGGTATAACTAAGTTAGTCGCCTAACATTGCCATGTAACTCAGTAAGTAGTTTAGTGTAAGGGTACAACCGAGTTAGTCCCCTTGTATAGCGAAATAACTCAGTAAGTCCCTTTATACAACGGTATAACTGAGTTAGTCGCCTAACATTGCCATGTAACTCAATAAGTAGTTTGTGTAACGGTACAACCGAGTTAGTCCCCTTGTATAGCGAAATAACTCAGTAAGTCCCTTTACACAACGGTATAACTAAGTTAGTCGCCTAAAATTGCCATGTAACTCTATAAGTAGTTTTGTGTAACGGTACAACCGAGTTAGTCCCCTTGTATAGCGAAATAACTCAGTAAGTCCCTTTATACAACGGTATAACCAAGTTAGTCGCCTAACATTGCCATGTAACTCTATAAGTAGTTTAGTGTAACGGTACAACCGAGTTAGTCCCCATGTATAGCGAAATAACTCAGTAAGTCCCTTTATACAACGGTATAACTAAGTTAGTCGCCTAACATTGCCATGTAACTCTATAAGTAGTTTTGTGTAACGGTACAACCGAGTTAGTCCCCTTGTATAGCGAAATAACTCAGTAAGTCCCTTTGTACAACGGTATAACTAAGTTAGTCGCCTAAAATTGCCATGTAACTCTATAAGTAGGTTTGTGTAACGGTACAACCGAGTTAGTCCCCTTGTATAGCGAAACAACTCAGTAAGTCCCTTTATACAACGGTATAACTAAGTTAGTCGCCTAAAATTGCCATGTAACTCTATAAGTAGTTTTGTGTAACGGTACAACCGAGTTAGTCCCCTTGTATAGCGAAATAACTCAGTAAGTCCCTTTATACAACGGTATAACTAAGTTAGTCGCCTAACATTGCCATGTAACTCTATAAGTAGTTTTGTGTAACGGTACAACCGAGTTAGTCCCCTTGTATAGCGAAATAACTCAGTAAGTCCCTTTATACAACGGTATAACTACGTTAGTCGCCTAAAATTGCCATGTAACTCTATAAGTAGTTTTGTGTAACGGTACAACCGAGTTAGTCCCCTTGTATAGCGAAATAACTCAGTAAGTCCCTTTATACAACGGTATAACCAAGTTAGTCGCCTAAAATTGCCATGTAACTCTATAAGTAGTTTTGTGTAACGGTACAACAGAGTTAGTCCCCTTGTATAGCGAAATAACTCAGTAAGTCCCTTTATACAACGGTATAACCAAGTTAGTCGCCTAACATTGCCATGTAACTCTATAAGTAGTTTTGTGTAACGGTACAACCGAGTTAGTCCCCTTGTATAGCGAAATAACTCTGTAAGTCCCTTTATACAACGGTATAACCAAGTTAGTCGCCTAAAGTTGCCATGTAACTCTATAAGTAGTTTTGTGTAAGGGTACAACCGAGTTAGTCCCCTTGTATAGCGAAATAACTCAGTAAGTCCCTTTATACAACGGTATAACCAAGTTAGTTGCCTAACATTGCCATGTAACTCTATAAGTAGTTTTGTGTAACGGTACAACCGAGATAGTCCCCTTGTATAGCGAAATAACTCAGTAAGTCCCTTTATACAACGGTATAACCAAGTTAGTCGCCTAAAGTTGCCATGTAACTCTATAAGTAGTTTTGTGTAACGGTACAACCGAGTTAGTCCCCTTGTATAGCGAAATAACTCAGTAAGTCCCTTTATACAACGGTATAACCAAGTTAGTCGCCTAACATTGCCATGTAATTCTATAAGTAGTTTTGTGTAACGGTACAACCGAGTTAGTCCCCTTGTATAGCGAAATAACTCAGTAAGTCCCTTTATACAACGGTATAACCAAGTTAGTCGCCTAAAATTGCCATGTAACTCTATAGGTAGTTTTGTGTAACGGTACAACCGAGTTAGTCCCCTTGTATAGCGAAATAACTCAGTAAGTCCCTTTATACAACGGTATAACTAAGTTAGTCGCCTAAAATTGCCATGTAACTCTATAAGTAGTTTTGTGTAACGGTACAACCGAGTTAGTCCCCTTGTATAGCGAAATAACTCAGTAAGTCCCTTTATACAACGGTATAACTAAGTTAGTCGCCTAACATTGCCATGTAACTCTATAAGTAGTTTTGTGTAACGGTACAACCGAGATAGTCCCCTTGTATAGCGAAATAACTCAGTAAGTCCCTTTATACAACGGTATAACTAAGTTAGTCGCCTAACATTGCCATGTAACTCTATAAGTAGTTTTGTGTAACGGTACAACCGAGTTAGTCCCCTTGTATAGCGAAATAACTCAGTAAGTCCCTTTATACAACGGTATAACTAAGTTAGTCGCCTAAAATTGCCATGTAACTCTATAAGTAGTTTTGTGTAACGGTACAACCGAGTTAGTCCCCTTGTATAGCGAAATAACTCAGTAAGTCCCTTTATACAACGGTATAACCAAGTTAGTCGCCTAAAATTGCCATGTAACTCTATAAGTAGTTTTGTGTAACGGTACAACCGAGTTAGTCCCCTTGTATAGCAAAATAACTCAGTAAGTCCCTTTATACAACGGTATAACCAAGTTAGTCGCCTAACATTGCTATGTAACTCTATAAGTAGTTTTGTGTAACGGTACAACCGAGTTAGTCCCCTTGTATAGCGAAATAACTCAGTAAGTCCCTTTATACAACGGTATAACCAAGTTAGTCGCCTAAAGTTGCCATGTAACTCTATAAGTAGTTTTGTGTAAGGGTACAACCGAGTTAGTCCCCTTGTATAGCGAAATAACTCAGTAAGTCCCTTTATACAACGGTATAACCAAGTTAGTCGCCTAACATTGCCATGTAACTCTATAAGTAGTTTAGTGTAACGGTACAACCGAGTTAGTCCCCTTGTATAGCGAAATAACTCAGTAAGTCCCTCTATACAACGGTATAACCAAGTTAGTCGCCTAACATTGCTATGTAACTCTATAAGTAGTTTTGTGTAACGGTACAACCGAGTTAGTCCCCTTGTATAGCGAAATAACTCAGTAAGTCCCTTTATACAACGGTATAACCAAGTTAGTCGCCTAAAGTTGCCATGTAACTCTATAAGTAGTTTTGTGTAAGGGTACAACCGAGTTAGTCCCCTTGTATAGCGAAATAACTCAGTAAGTCCCTTTATACAACGGTATAACCAAGTTAGTCGCCTAACATTGCCATGTAACTCTATAAGTAGTTTTGTGTAACGGTACAACCGAGTTAGTCCCCTTGTATAGCGAAATAACTCAGTAAGTCCCTTTATACAACGGTATAACCAAGTTAGTCGCCTAAAGTTGCCATGTAACTCTATAAGTAGTTTTGTGTAACGGTACAACCGAGTTAGTCCCCTTGTATAGCGAAATAACTCAGTAAGTCCCTTTATACAACGGTATAACCAAGTTAGTCGCCTAAAATTGCCATGTAACTCTATAAGTAGTTTTGTGTAACGGTACAACCGAGTTAGTCCCCTTGTATAGCGAAATAACTCAGTAAGTCCCTTTATACAACGGTATAACCAAGTTAGTCGCCTAAAATTGCCATGTAACTCTATAAGTAGTTTTGTGTAACGGTACAACCGAGTTAGTCCCCTTGTATAGCGAAATAACTCAGTAAGTCCCTTTATACAACGGTATAACCAAGTTAGTCGCCTAAAATTGCCATGTAACTCTATAAGTAGTTTTGTGTAACGGTACAACCGAGTTAGTCCCCTTGTATAGCGAAATAACTCAGTAAGTCCCTTTATACAACGGTATAACTAAGTTAGTCGCCTAAAATTAACATGTAACTCTATAAGTAGTTTTGTGTAACGGTACAACCGAGTTTATCCCCTTGTATAGCGAAATAACTCAGTAAGTCCCTTTATGCAACGGTATAACCAAGTTAGTCGCCTAAAATTGCCATGTAACTCAATAAGTAGTTTAGTGTAAGGGTACAACCGATTTAGTCCCCTTGTATAGCGAAATAACTCAGTAAGTCCCTTTATACAACGGTATAACTAAGTTAGTCGTCTAAAATTGCCACGTAACTCAATAAGTAGTTTAGTGTAAGGGTACAACCGAGTTAGTCCCCTTGTATAGCGAAATAACTCAGTAAGTCCCTTTATGCAACGGTATAACTAAGTTAGGCGCCTAACATTGCAATGTAACTCAATAAGTAGTTTAGTGTAAGGGTACAACCGAGTTAGTCCCCATTGTATAGCGAAATAACTCAGTAAGTCCCTTTATGCAACGGTATAACTAAGTTAGTCGCCTAACATTGCCATGTAACTCAGTAAGTAGTTTAGTGTAAGGGTACAACCAAGTTAGTCCCCTTGTATAGCGAAATAACTCAGTAAGTCCCTTTATGCAACGGTATAACCAAGTTAGTCGCCTAAAATTGCCATGTAACTCTATAAGTAGTTTTGTGTAACGGTACAACCGAGTTAGTCCCCTTTTATAGCGAAATAACTCAGTAAGTCCCTTTATACAACGGTATAACCAAGTTAGTCGCCTAAAATTGCCATGTAACTCTATAAGTAGTTTTGTGTAACGGTACAACCGAGTTAGTCCCCTTGTATAGCGAAATAACTCAGTAAGTCCCTTTATACAACGGTATAACTAAGTTAGTCGTCTAAAATTGCCATGTAACTCAATAAGTAGTTTAGTGTAAGGGTACAACCGAGTTAGTCCCCTTGTATAGCGAAATAACTCAGTAAGTCCCTTTATACAACGGTATAACTAAGTTAGTCGCCTAACATTGCCATGTAACTCAGTAAGTAGTTTAGTGTAAGGGTACAACCGAGTTAGTCCCCTTGTATAGCGAAATAACTCAGTAAGTCCCTTTATGCAACGGTATAACTAAGTTAGTCGCCTAACATTGCCATGTAACTCAATATGTAGTTTAGTGTAAGGGTACAACCGAGTTAGTCCCCTTGTATAGCGAAATAACTCAGTAAGTCCCTTTATGCAACGGTATAACTAAGTTAGTCGCCTAACATTGCCATGTAACTCAATAAGTAGTTTAGTGTAAGGGTACAACCGAGTTAGTCCCCTTGTATAGCGAAATAACTCAGTAAGTCCCTTTATGCAACGGTATAACTAAGTTAGTCGCCTAACATTGCCATGTAACTCAGTAAGTAGTTTAGTGTAAGGGTACAACCGAGTTAGTCCCCTTGTATAGCGAAATAACTCAGTAAGTCCCTTTATGCAACGGTATAACTAAGTTAGTCGCCTAACATTGCCATGTAACTCAGTAAGTAGTTTAGTGTAAGGGTACAACCGAGTTAGTCCCCTTGTATAGCGAAATAACTCAGTAAGTCACTTTATGCAACGGTATAACTAAGTTAGTCGCCTAACATTGTCATGTAACTCAGTAAGTAGTTTAGTGTAAGGGTACAACCGAGTTAGTCCCCTTGTATAGCGAAATAACTCAGTAAGTCCCTTTATGCAACGGTATAACCAAGTTAGTCGCCTAACATTGCCATGTAACTCAATAAGTAGTTTAGTGTAAGGGTACAACCGAGTTAGTCCCCTTGTATAGCGAAATAACTCTGTAAGTCCCTTTATGCAACGGTATAACCAAGTTAGTCGCCTAACATTGCCATGTAACTCAATAAGTAGTTTAGTGTAAGGGTACAACCGAGTTAGTCCTCTTGTATAGCGAAATAACTCAGTAAGTCCCTTTATGCAACGGTATAACTAAGTTAGTCGCCTAACATTGCCATGTAACTCAATAAGTAGTTTAGTGTAAGGGTACAACCGAGTTAGTCCCCTTGTATAGCGAAATAACTCAGTAAGTCCCTTTATGCAACGGTATAACCAAGTTAGTCGCCTAACATTGCCATGTAACTCAATAAGTAGTTTAGTGTAAGGGTACAACCGAGTTAGTCCCCTTGTATAGCGAAATAACTCAGTAAGTCCGTTTATGCAACGGTATAACCAAGTTAGTCGCCTAACATTGCCATGTAACTCAATAAGTAGTTTAGTGTAAGGGTACAACCGAGTTAGTCCCCTTGTATAGCGAAATAACTCTGTAAGTCCCTTTATGCAACGGTATAACCAAGTTAGTCGCCTAACATTGCCATGTAACTCAATAAGTAGTTTAGTGTAAGGGTACAACCGAGTTAGTCCTCTTGTATAGCGAAATAACTCAGTAAGTCCCTTTATGCAACGGTATAACTAAGTTAGTCGCCTAACATTGCCATGTAACTCAATAAGTAGTTTAGTGTAAGGGTACAACCGAGTTAGTCCCCTTGTATAGCGAAATAACTCAGTAAGTCCCTTTATGCAACGGTATAACTAAGTTAGTCGCCTAACATTGCCATGTAACTCAATAAGTAGTTTAGTGTAAGGGTACAACCGAGTTAGTCCCCTTGTATAGCGAAATAACTCAGTAAGTCCCTTTATGCCTCGGTATAACTAAGTTAGTCGCCTAACATTGCCATGTAACTCAATAAGTAGTTTAGTGTAAGGGTACAACCGAGTTAGTCCCCTTGTATAGCGAAATAACTCTGTAAGTCCCTTTATGCAACGGTATAACCAAGTTAGTCGCCTAACATTGCCATGTAACTCAATAAGTAGTTTAGTGTAAGGGTACAACCGAGTTAGTCCTCTTGTATAGCGAAATAACTCAGTAAGTCCCTTTATGCAACGGTATAACTAAGTTAGTCGCCTAACATTGCCATGTAACTCAATAAGTAGTTTAGTGTAAGGGTACAACCGAGTTAGTCCCCTTGTATAGCGAAATAACTCAGTAAGTCCCTTTATGCAACGGTATAACTAAGTTAGTCGCCTAACATTGCCATGTAACTCAGTAAGTAGTTTAGTGTAAGGGTACAACCGAGTTAGTCCCCTTGTATAGCGAAATAACTCAGTAAGTCCCTTTATGCAACGGTATAACCAAGTTAGTCGCCTAACATTGCCATGTAACTCAATAAGTAGTTTAGTATAAGGGTACAACCGAGTTAGTCCCCTTGTATAGCGAAATAACTCAGTAAGTCCGTTTATGCAACGGTATAACCAAGTTAGTCGCCTAACATTGCCATGTAACTCAATAAGTAGTTTAGTGTAAGGGTACAACCGAGTTAGTCCCCTTGTATAGCGAAATAACTCTGTAAGTCCCTTTATGCAACGGTATAACCAAGTTAGTCGCCTAACATTGCCATGTAACTCAATAAGTAGTTTAGTGTAAGGGTACAACCGAGTTAGTCCTCTTGTATAGCGAAATAACTCAGTAAGTCCCTTTATGCAACGGTATAACTAAGTTAGTCGCCTAACATTGCCATGTAACTCAATAAGTAGTTTAGTGTAAGGGTACAACCAAGTTAGTCCCCTTGTATAGCGAAATAACTCAGTAAGTCCCTTTATGCAACGGTATAACCAAGTTAGTCGCCTAAAATTGCCATGTAACTCTATAAGTAGTTTTGTGTAACGGTACAACCGAGTTAGTCCCCTTGTATAGCGAAATAACTCAGTAAGTCCCTTTATACAACGGTATAACCAAGTTAGTCGCCTAAAATTGCCATGTAACTCTATAAGTAGTTTTGTGTAACGGTACAACCGAGTTAGTCCCCTTGTATAGCGAAATAACTCAGTAAGTCCCTCTATACAACGGTATAACTAAGTTAGTCGTCTAAAATTGCCATGTAACTCAATAAGTAGTTTAGTGTAAGGGTACAACCGAGTTAGTCCCCTTGTATAGCGAAATAACTCAGTAAGTCCCTTTATACAACGGTATAACTAAGTTAGTCGCCTAACATTGCCATGTAACTCAATAAGTAGTTTAGTGTAAGGGTACAACCGAGTTAGTCCCCTTGTATAGCGAAATAACTCAGTAAGTCCCTTTATGCAACGGTATAACTAAGTTAGTCGCCTAACATTGCCATGTAACTCAGTAAGTAGTTTAGTGTAAGGGTACAACCGAGTTAGTCCCCTTGTATAGCGAAATAACTCAGTAAGTCCCTTTATGCAACGGTATAACTAAGTTAGTCGCCTAACATTGCCATGTAACTCAATAAGTAGTTTAGTGTAAGGGTACAACCGAGTTAGTCCCCTTGTATAGCGAAATAACTCAGTAAGTCCCTTTATGCAACGGTATAACTAAGTTAGTCGCCTAACATTGCCATGTAACTCAGTAAGTAGTTTAGTGTAAGGGTACAACCGAGTTAGTCCCCTTGTATAGCGAAATAACTCAGTAAGTCCCTTTATGCAACGGTATAACCAAGTTAGTCGCCTAACATTGCCATGTAACTCAATAAGTAGTTTAGTGTAAGGGTACAACCGAGTTAGTCCCCTTGTATAGCGAAATAACTCAGTAAGTCCGTTTATGCAACGGTATAACCAAGTTAGTCGCCTAACATTGCCATGTAACTCAATAAGTAGTTTAGTGTAAGGGTACAACCGAGTTAGTCCCCTTGTATAGCGAAATAACTCTGTAAGTCCCTTTATGCAACGGTATAACCAAGTTAGTCGCCTAACATTGCCATGTAACTCAATAAGTAGTTTAGTGTAAGGGTACAACCGAGTTAGTCCTCTTGTATAGCGAAATAACTCAGTAAGTCCCTTTATGCAACGGTATAACTAAGTTAGTCGCCTAACATTGCCATGTAACTCAATAAGTAGTTTAGTGTAAGGGTACAACCGAGTTAGTCCCCTTGTATAGCGAAATAACTCAGTAAGTCCCTTTATGCAACGGTATAACTAAGTTAGTCGCCTAACATTGCCATGTAACTCAATAAGTAGTTTAGTGTAAGGGTACAACCGAGTTAGTCCCCTTGTATAGCGAAATAACTCAGTAAGTCCCTTTATGCAACGGTATAACTAAGTTAGTCGCCTAACATTGCCATGTAACTCAATAAGTAGTTTAGTGTAAGGGTACAACCGAGTTAGTCCCCTTGTATAGCAAAATAACTCTGTAAGTCCCTTTATGCAACGGTATAACCAAGTTAGTCGCCTAACATTGCCATGTAACTCAATAAGTAGTTTAGTGTAAGGGTACAACCGAGTTAGTCCTCTTGTATAGCGAAATAACTCAGTAAGTCCCTTTATGCAAAGGTATAACTAAGTTAGTCGCCTAACATTGCCATGTAACTCAATAAGTAGTTTAGTGTAAGGGTACAACCGAGTTAGTCCCCTTGTATAGCGAAATAACTCAGTAAGTCCCTTTATGCAACGGTATAACTAAGTTAGTCGCCTAACATTGCCATGTAACTCAGTAAGTAGTTTAGTGTAAGGGTACAACCGAGTTAGTCCCCTTGTATAGCGAAATAACTCAGTAAGTCCCTTTATGCAACGGTATAACCAAGTTAGTCGCCTAACATTGCCATGTAACTCAATAAGTAGTTTAGTGTAAGGGTACAACCGAGTTAGTCCCCTTGTATAGCGAAATAACTCAGTAAGTCCGTTTATGCAACGGTATAACCAAGTTAGTCGCCTAACATTGCCATGTAACTCAATAAGTAGTTTAGTGTAAGGGTACAACCGAGTTAGTCCCCTTGTATAGCGAAATAACTCTGTAAGTCCCTTTATGCAACGGTATAACCAAGTTAGTCGCCTAACATTGCCATGTAACTCAATAAGTAGTTTAGTGTAAGGGTACAACCGAGTTAGTCCTCTTGTATAGCGAAATAACTCAGTAAGTCCCTTTATGCAACGGTATAACTAAGTTAGTCGCCTAACATTGCCATGTAACTCAATAAGTAGTTTAGTGTAAGGGTACAACCAAGTTAGTCCCCTTGTATAGCGAAATAACTCAGTAAGTCCCTTTATGCAACGGTATAACCAAGTTAGTCGCCTAAAATTGCCATGTAACTCTATAAGTAGTTTTGTGTAACGGTACAACCGAGTTAGTCCCCTTGTATAGCGAAATAACTCAGTAAGTCCCTTTATACAACGGTATAACCAAGTTAGTCGCCTAAAATTGCCATGTAACTCTATAAGTAGTTTTGTGTAACGGTACAACCGAGTTAGTCCCCTTGTATAGCGAAATAACTCAGTAAGTCCCTTTATACAACGGTATAACTAAGTTAGTCGTCTAAAATTGCCATGTAACTCAATAAGTAGTTTAGTGTAAGGGTACAACCGAGTTAGTCCCCTTGTATAGCGAAATAACTCAGTAAGTCCCTTTATACAACGGTATAACTAAGTTAGTCGCCTAACATTGCCATGTAACTCAGTAAGTAGTTTAGTGTAAGGGTACAACCGAGTTAGTCCCCTTGTATAGCGAAATAACTCAGTAAGTCCCTTTATGCAACGGTATAACTAAGTTAGTCGCCTAAAATTGCCATGTAACTCAATATGTAGTTTAGTGTAAGGGTACAACCGAGTTAGTCCCCTTGTATAGCGAAATAACTCAGTAAGTCCCTTTATGCAACGGTATAACTAAGTTAGTCGCCTAACATTGCCATGTAACTCAATAAGTAGTTTAGTGTAAGGGTACAACCGAGTTAGTCCCCT
This sequence comes from Prosapia bicincta, assembly GCA_036971475.1. NCBI lineage: Eukaryota > Metazoa > Arthropoda > Insecta > Hemiptera > Cercopidae > Prosapia > Prosapia bicincta. Next base: position 37,074,382 of record JBAIZL010000003.1, read on the forward strand.
TGTATAGCGAAATAACTCAGTAAGTCCCTTTATGCAACGGTATATCTAAGTTAGTCGCCTAACATTGCCATGTAACTCAGTAAGTAGTTTAGTGTAAGGGTACAACCGAGTTAGTCCCCTTGTATAGCGAAATAACTCAGTAAGTCCCTTTATGCAACGGTATAACTAAGTTAGTCGCCTAACATTGCCATGTAACTCAGTAAGTAGTTTAGTGTAAGGGTACAACCGAGTTAGTCCCCTTGTATAGCGAAATAACTCAGTAAGTCACTTTATGCAACGGTATAACTAAGTTAGTCGCCTAACATTGCCATGTAACTCAGTAAGTAGTTTAGTGTAAGGGTACAACCGAGTTAGTCCCCTTGTATAGCGAAATAACTCAGTAAGTCCCTTTATGCAACGGTATAACCAAGTTAGTCGCCTAACATTGCCATGTAACTCAATAGGTAGTTTAGTGTAAGGGTACAACCGAGTTAGTCCCCTTGTATAGCGAAATAACTCAGTAAGTCCGTTTATGCAACGGTATAACCAAGTTAGTCGCCTAACATTGCCATGTAACTCAATAAGTAGTTTAGTGTAAGGGTACAACCGAGTTAGTCCCCTTGTATAGCGAAATAACTCTGTAAGTCCCTTTATGCAACGGTATAACCAAGTTAGTCGCCTAACATTGCCATGTAACTCAATAAGTAGTTTAGTGTAAGGGTACAACCGAGTTAGTCCTCTTGTATAGCGAAATAACTCAGTAAGTCCCTTTATGCAACGGTATAACTAAGTTAGTCGCCTAACATTGCCATGTAACTCAATAAGTAGTTTAGTGTAAGGGTACAACCGAGTTAGTCCCCTTGTATAGCGAAATAACTCAGTAAGTCCCTTTATGCAACGGTATAACTAAGTTAGTCGCCTAACATTGCCATGTAACTCAGTAAGTAGTTTAGTGTAAGGGTACAACCGAGTTAGTCCCCTTGTATAGCGAAATAACTCAGTAAGTCCCTTTATGCAACGGTATAACCAAGTTAGTCGCCTAACATTGCCATGTAACTCAATAAGTAGTTTAGTGTAAGGGTACAACCGAGTTAGTCCCCTTGTATAGCGAAATAACTCAGTAAGTCCGTTTATGCAACGGTATAACCAAGTTAGTCGCCTAACATTGCCATGTAACTCAATAAGTAGTTTAGTGTAAGGGTACAACCGAGTTAGTCCCCTTGTATAGCGAAATAACTCTGTAAGTCCCTTTATGCAACGGTATAACCAAGTTAGTCACCTAACATTGCCATGTAACTCAATAAGTAGTTTAGTGTAAGGGTACAACCGAGTTAGTCCTCTTGTATAGCGAAATAACTCAGTAAGTCCCTTTATGCAACGGTATAACTAAGTTAGTTGCCTAACATTGCCATGTAACTCAATAAGTAGTTTAGTGTAAGGGTACAACCGAGTTAGTCCCCTTGTATAGCGACATAACTCAGTAAGTCCCTTTATGCAACGGTATAACTAAGTTAGTCGCCTAACATTGCCATGTAACTCAATAAGTAGTTTAGTGTAAGGGTACAACCGAGTTAGTCCCCTTGTATAGCGAAATAACTCAGTAAGTCCCTTTATGCAACGGTATAACTAAGTTAGTCGCCTAACATTGCCATGTAACTCAATAAGTAGTTTAGTGTAAGGGTACAACCGAGTTAGTCCCCTTGTATAGCGAAATAACTCAGTAAGTCCCTTTATGCAACGGTATAACTAAGTTAGTCGCCTAACATTGCCATGTAACTCAATAAGTAGTTTAGTGTAAGGGTACAACCGAGTTAGTCCCCTTGTATAGCGAAATAACTCAGTAAGTCCCTTTATGCAACGGTATAACTAAGTTAGTCGCCTAACATTGCCATGTAACTCAATAAGTAGTTTAGTGTAAGGGTACAACCGAGTTAGTCCCCTTGTATAGCGAAATAACTCAGTAAGACCCTTTATTCAACGGTATAACTAAGTTAGTCGCCTAACATTGCAATGTAACTCAATAAGTAGTTTAGTGTAAGGGTACAACCGAGTTAGTCCCCTTTTATAGCGAAATAACTCAGTAAGTCCCTTTATGCAACGGTATAACTAAGTTAGTCGCCTAACATTGCCATGTAACTCAGTAAGTAGTTTAGTGTAAGGGTACAACCGAGTTAGTCCCCTTGTATAGCGAAATAACTCAGTAAGTCCCTTTATGCAACGGTATAACCAAGTTAGTCGCCTAACATTGCCATGTAACTCAATAAGTAGTTTAGTGTAAGGGTACAACCGAGTTAGTCCCCTTGTATAGCGAAATAACTCAGTAAGTCCGTTTATGCAACGGTATAACCAAGTTAGTCGCCTAACATTGCCATGTAACTCAATAAGTAGTTTTGTGTAAGGGTACAACCGAGTTAGTCCCCTTGTATAGCGAAATAACTCTGTAAGTCCCTTTATGCAACGGTATAACCAAGTTAGTCGCCTAACATTGCCATGTAACTCAATAAGTAGTTTAGTGTAAGGGTACAACCGAGTTAGTCCTCTTGTATAGCGAAATAACTCAGTAAGTCCCTTTATGCAACGGTATAACTAAGTTAGTCGCCTAACATTGCCATGTAACTCAATAAGTAGTTTAGTGTAAGGGTAAAACCGAGTTAGTCCCCTTGTATAGCGAAATAACTCAGTAAGTCCCTTTATGCAACGGTATAACTAAGTTAGTCGCCTAACATTGCCATGTAACTCAATAAGTAGTTTAGTGTAAGGGTACAACCGAGTTAGTCCCCTTGTATAGCGAAATAACTCAGTAAGTCCCTTTATGCAACGGTATAACTAAGTTAGTCGCCTAACATTGCCATGTAACTCAATAAGTAGTTTAGTGTAAGGGTACAACCGAGTTAGTCCCCTTGTATAGCGAAATAACTCAGTAAGTCCCTTTATGCAACGGTATAACTAAGTTAGTCGCCTAACATTGCCATGTAACTCAATAAGTAGTTTAGTGTAAGGGTACAACCGAGTTAGTCCCCTTGTATAGCGAAATAACTCAGTAAGTCCCTTTATGCAACGGTATAACTAAGTTAGTCGCCTAACATTGCCATGTAACTCAATAAGTAGTTTAGTGTAAGGGTACAACCGAGTTAGTCCCCTTGTATAGCGAAATAACTCAGTAAGTCCCTTTATGCAACGGTATAACTAAGTTAGTCGCCTAACATTGCCATATAACTCAATAAGTAGTTTAGTGTAAGGGTACAACCGAGTTATTCTCCTTGTATAGCGAAATAACTCAGTAAGTCCCTTTATACAACGGTATAACTAAGTTAGTCGTCTAAAATTGCCATGTAACTCAGTAAGTAGTTTTGTGTAGAGGTACAACCGAGTTAGTCCACCTTGTATAGCGAAATAATTCAGTAAGTCCCTTAATACAACGGTAAAACTAAGTTAGTCGCCTAAAATTGCCATGTAACTCAGTAAGTAGTTTTGTGTAAAAATACAACCGAGTTAGTCCCCCTTGTATAGCGAAATAACTCAGTAAGTCCCTTTATGCAACGGTATAACTAAGTTAGTCGCCTAAAATTGCCATGTAACTCAGTAAGTAGTTTTGTGTAACGGTACAACCGAGTTAGTCCCCTTGTATAGCGAAATAACTCAGTAAGTCCCTTTATATAACGGTATAACTAAGTTAGTCGTCTAAAATTGCCATGCAACTCAGTTAGTAGTTTGTGTAACGGTACAACCGAGTTAATCCCCTTGTATAGCGAAATAACTCAGTAAGTCCCTTTATACAACGGTATAACTAAGTTAATCGCCTAAAATTGCCATGTAACTCAGTAAGTAGTTTTGTGTAAAGGTACAACCGAGTTAATCCACCTTGTATAGCGAAATAACTCAGTAAGTCCCTTTATGCAACGGTATAACTAAGTTAGTCGCCTAACATTGCCATGTAACTCAATAAGTAGTTTAGTGTAAGGGTACAACCGAGTTAGTCTCCTTGTATAGCGAAATAACTCAGTAAGTCCCTCTATACAACGGTATAACTAAGTTAGTCGTCTAAAATTGCCATGTAACTCAGTAAGTAGTTTTGTGTAGAGGTACAACCGAGTTAGTCCCCTTGTATAGCGAAATAACTCAGTAAGTCCCTTAATACAACGGTATAACTAAGTTAGTCGCCTAAAATTGCCATGTAACTCAGTAAGTAGTTTTGTGTAACGGTACAACCGAGTTAGTCCCCTTGTATAGCGAAATAACTCAGTAAGTCCCTTTATACAACGGTATAACTAAGTTAGTCGCCTAAAATTGCCATGTAACTCAGTAAGTAGTTTTGTGTAAAGGTACAACCGAGTTAATCCACCTTGTATAGCGAAATAACTCAGTAAGTCCCTTTATGCAACGGTATAACTAAGTTAGTCGCCTAAAATTGCCATGTAACTCAGTAAGTAGTTTTGTGTAACGGTACAACTGAGTTAGTCCCCTTGTATAGCGAAATAACTCAGTAATTCCCTTTATACAACGGCATAACTAAGTTAGTCGTCTTATGTAGCGATATAACTCAGTATGCCACCTTACATAGTGATAAAACAAAATTAGTCGCCCTAAATAGCGATGTAACTCAGTAAGTGGTTTTTTATAACAGTATAACCGAGCTAGGCTTCTGGTATATCGATGTAACTCAGTAAGTAGTTTTGTATAATGGTATAACCGAGTTAGTCGCCTTGTATATCGATATAACTAAGTAAGCCCCTCTATACAACGGTATAACTGAGTTAGTCATCTTATGTAGTGAAGTAACTCAGTAAGTGGTTTTGTATAACAGTATAACCGAGGTAGTCTTCTGGTATATCAATGTATCTCAGTTAGCCCCTCTATACAACGGTATAACTGAGTTAGTCATCTTATGTAGTGATGTAACTCAGTAAGTGGTTTTGTATAACAGTATAAATGAGGTAGTCTTCTGGTATATCGATGTATCTCAGTAAGCCCCTCTATGCAACGGTATAACTGAGTTAGTCATCTTATGTAGAGATGTAACTCAGTAAGTGGTTTTGTATAACAGTATAACCGAGGTAGTCTTCTGGTATATCGATGTATCTCAGTAAGCTCCTCTATACAACGGTATAACTACGTTAGTCATCTTATGTAGCGATGTAACTCAGTAAGTCGTTTTGTATAACAGTATAACCGAGGTAGTCTTCTGGTATATCGATGTATCTCAGTAAGCTCCTCTATACAACGGTATAACTGAGTTAGTCATCTTATGTAGCGATGTAACTCAGTAAGTGGTTTTGTATAACAGTATAACCGAGGTAGTCTTCTGGTATATCGATGTATCTCAGTAAGCCCCTATATGCAACGGTATAACTGAGTTAGTCATCTTATGTAGCGATGTAACTCAGTAAGTGGTTTTGTATAACAGTATAACCGAGGTAGTCTTCTGGTATATCAATGTATCTCAATAAGCCCCTCTATGCAACGGTGTAACTGAGTTAGTTATCTTATGTAGCGATGTAACTCAGTAAGTGGTTTTGTATAACAGTATAACCGAGGTAGTCTTCTGGTATATCGATGTATCTCAGTAAGCTCCTCTATACAACGTTATATCTGAGTTAGTCATCTTATGTGGCGATGTAACTCAGTAAGTGGTTTTGTATAACAGTATAACCGAGGTAGTCTTCTGGTATATCAATGTATCTCAATAAGCCCCTCTATGCAACGGTATAACTGAGTTAGTCATCTTATGTAGCGATGTAACTCAGTAAGTGGTTTTGTATAACAGTATAACCGAGGTAGTCTTCTGGTATATCGATGTATCTCAGTAAGTCCCCCTATACAACGGTATAACTGAGTTAGTCATCTTATGTAGCGATGTAACTCAGTAAGTGGTTTTGTATAACAGTATAACCGAGGTAGTCTTCTGGTATATCAATGTATCTCAGTAAGCCCCTCTATACAACGGTATAACTGAGTTAGTCATCTTATGTAGCGATGTAACTCAGTTTTGTATAACAGTATAACCGAGGTAGTCTTCTGGTATATCAATGTATCTCAGTAAGCTCCTCTATGCAACGGTATAACTGAGTTAGTCATCTTATGTCGCGATGTAACTCAGTAAGTGGTTTTGTATAACAGTATAACCGAGGTAGTCTTCTGGTATATCAATGTATCTCAGTAAGCCCCTCTATGCAACGGTATAACTGAGTTAGTCATCTTATGTCGCGATGTAACTCAGTAAGTGGTTTTGTATAACAGTATAACCGAGGTAGTCTTCTGGTATATCAATGTATCTCAGTAAGCTCCTCTATGCAACGGTATAACTGAGTTAGTCATCTTATGTCGCGATGTAACTCAGTAAGTGGTTTTGTATAACAGTATAACCGAGGTAGTCTTCTGGTATATCAATGTATCTCAGTTAGCCCCTCTATACAACGGTATAACTGAGTTAGTCATCTTATGTAGTGATGTAACTCAGTAAGTGGTTTTGTATAACAGTATAACCGAGGTAGTCTTCTGGTATATCAATGTATCTCAGTAAGCCCCTCTATACAACGGTATAACTGAGTTAGTCATCTTATGTAGTGATGTAACTCAGTAAGTGGTTTTGTATAACAGTATAACCGAGGTAGTCTTCTGGTATATCAATGTATCTCAGTAAGCCCCTCTATACAACGGTATAACTGAGTTAGTCATCTTATGTAGTGATGTAACTCAGTAAGTGGTTTTGTATAACAGTATAACCGAGGTAGTCTTCTGGTATATCAATGTATCTCAGTAAGCCCCTCTATACAACGGTATAACTGAGTTAGTCATCTTATGTAGTGATGTAACTCAGTAAGTGGTTTTGTATAACAGTATAATTGAGTTAGACGCCTTATAAACAGAAATAATTCACTTAGTTTTATTTGAAGACGGTTGATAAACGACTTAAAGAAGAAAAAAGGGCAATAAAACTTGATAGATAGCCGAAGGTTTGATGTAAGGCTGATAATATTACTTATTTAAAACATATCCCTCATGTAACGTATTTTCGAGTAATTAGAAAAGAGTTTAATTTCTAACGAGTTTTAGGAAACGTATTCTGACATAAGAACAAAAATAAAACAGAAGTAGAAAGATTGTAAGGAAATCGTCTGACGTACCCCATGATCCACAGCACCCCATAGTCGTTCCTATTTTACGACATGGGGAGTTTATCGGCTTTTGGATCTGAATTAGTAATTTGGGTTTTGTTTACGAAGCCCGGAGATGTTGTTAAGGCAAATTTATGTTCACCGAAATCCACGTGCATACGATATGGTCTGAACAAAATACAGCCGTCTCGTTCCTCTTTTAGAGCCTGAAACGGATTCCAATGTGTAATCAATCCCGGAACATCGACAGTGTTGTTTGGATAAAGTTGGAATAATGGCCCGTATTAAAAGCAGCTAAAGTTGATTTTCACTCATTTATCTAATAGTCTCCAGCTGAAATATAGAATATCGATAAAATAGGAAGTGGGCTCCATGTGTAGCTTTAGATGGCTCTACTGTTTCATTTTAAACTAGTAAATGTTTTTTTATAAATGTGCATGTGTTTGGAGTAAACTTGAAATAATGTTTATCCTATGCACTGCCAACTGTAGGTTAAGTTACTTGAAATAATTTCGTGATTGTTGTTTTACCCTCTCACCCTAAGAGGGTTTCATTTTATTTTCTGAATGCCCTTGAAGCGTTTCCTGTCACCCATAACCCTATATTCTACCTTTATGAAATAATTATCTCCCCATCCTTAAGTTCAATTCGTGTAGCCTAATAATCTAGTCCTCTTATAAAAAAATGCCATTTATTTAAGCTTCATCGATATTTTTTTTAAACTTTACCCGGGTTAACGTATTTTTGTTGTTATTCTCCATAAGTTACAGATAGAAAGGAATTACTTTGTCCACCAAATCTATATAATTATTTCGTTTGCTAGAATTTTTACACAATATTTAAAATTTAATATTGTTGAGAAATTCATATAAATTTATCAATATCGTTTCGAAATTTTAATTATTGCCAAAGGTATTCAATTTATAATTTCATAAATTATTGGTTTGCTTGTGAGCATATTTTTAATTAGAAAAGTGTTTTATAAATTTTCGTTAAAACTAAAGATTTTAAGGTATGCATTTTATTAATTAATTTTGAAGTGTGTTTAGTCGTGTAGGGTCAACAGTATTGGGTATCTTTTGTGGTCTAGTTATCAATAAATGTACAGAGAGGAAATATAGTGTGAAATGAATAATGGAAAATATAGTCAAACGTAAACTGGAATTTCGTCTAGAATTAGTTCCGCAGAAATATCACTCACAGTTGGAATTTAACCCGTAGTTACGTAGCACTTTTCTTAGAGACATGATATTCCTGATATCAGCTGTAAACAGTCCTGTTACGTAGAGATTCCTAGAACAGCATTATCAAGGCGAGTGAGAACATCAAATTGTAAGAAATCTCCATATTTTTTCAATAAATGTAGTTTTTTACAAATCTTTTCATCTAGATTCATTTACAATTTCAATGATCATAATAATCATTTGTTCGAAAGAGAAAATGATACTGATACAGTGTAAATAAAATTCCAAACTCTATCTAAATTTATATAATTAAACATAATAGCAGGTAATGTTGTTTAACGTAAGAAACAATTTAATTAGCATAATAATTTTAGTTGTAACTTGATCTCGTATGATATATTCATTAAAGTTTAATCAATGAAGTAACTTGAATTATTTTTATTTCCTATATAATAGAGCAAAGAATGAAAAAGGTGAAAATCGGTCATTATATCATTTGATTGTGTATATAACACTTCATTATTCAACAAGTAACATAAAACAAGTTTTAAAGTCTATTCCTACTGTCAACAATAACAATGTTTTGTCTTTAATTACTTTTCATTTTATAGCTACAGTGAATATACATATGACTTAATCACAATATTAAGTTTAAAATAAAAAGGAAATTTCCTTGCAATTTTCCAATTTCCTTTGTCCAAGCTTAGGCTCTTAGCTTCTTATGTTTCATTTGCAAAAGTTTCACAGTGCTTTCGTTTTTCTTTCTCTAATCGTCGATTGCGTTGTGTTGGAGTTTCTTTTAGCTTTCCTTTCTCATTGTCCATTTCTGAAGCAAGGTTTTATACCAATAATCCAGTTTGTTTGTTTAGTGTATTGGTTTCGTTCATTTTTATTCCTCGAGCATTATTTACGATTTGTGGGGTAACCATGACAACAGTTTAAGATTGTACAATGGAGGTTTGATGGAGAAAAAGATTTCATATATATCTTCAATATTGGTAGTTCCCTTCTACCAATGAGAAAGTTGGTTCAGTGCCAAAGTGCTAGATTTCACACATGTAGTTATTCAGTTCGAGTTCGACATAGATATCAGTTTTTTTAATGTTAAATTAATGAGGAAATATTTGAAAAAACTGTATTAACATCAATTTTCAAAATATGGTTAAAAATATGTTTTTTTATCTTCATAGGATGAATAAAAAAGTATATATTAAAGATTGAAAATGTCTACAATATATATATATATATATATATATATATATGATGTTATTATTATTACTTGTAAAAAATTCTTTCCACCACTAAGTCCAATAATTTTACCTTATGCGATGAGGTACCTTTCGGTCACAAACCAAACAACAAAATAATCTAATCTTGATTATTTTGTGGTTTGGTTTGTGACTGAAAGGTACCTCATCACATAGGGTAAATTTATTGCACTTAGTGGGGGAAAAAATTATTTACAAGTAATAAAAATAACTTTATAAAGCCAATGCAACGAAAAAAATAATTTAGAACGTGAAATATCACGATATATATATATTTAGAGTGTGAGCTAATAGAGGAAAGTGATAAGGAGCAAGTAACAATTCCTTAATGGGATTTTCCTTTCATATTTTTTGTGGCCATTTATTACAAGACTGTCTGTAATGTGGCGACTCCTTGACGACATAACTCGTACCCCTAGATCGCTCTGATGGTGAACAATTTAACCTGAAATGGGTTATTAGTAGCATGGCTTGTGTATTTGAATAAATATTCATTATTTATGGCTATCTTTACATTTTATACATACTTATAAATTAAAGCAGTCACATATAACATGAAATATTAAAACCTATCGTACATAAAGCACCTAATAAAAAAATAGCAAATACTTAAACAATAAAATCTTGGGTAAATATATTTATTATTGAAAACAAATTAACATCATACTTATAGAAGCTCAATGCCGAAGGGTAAAAATATTGTAAACAGTTTTACAACAGTACAGAATCACAATATGGCATCACTGCAATGCAATAGTTAGTATATCTTTTAGTAGCAATAGTATTTAAAAAGTGAGTAAGACTTAAAGCAAGTAATTATAAATAATATTCGCTTGATGTTCGGATTTATGTCGAAATTATGTTCGTTTAATGTCATTAATTATTGTCTGTTTAATTGCGCAATGTATAGGTTAACAGTATTACTATATATAACGTAGACAGATATTGAGCGATCGCGCAATTAAATTTCGAGATACATTACATTATATTGAAATCAATTTGGCATTGATTGCGAAATTTGAAATTTCCACTCATTTAGACGAATTGAATAAAACGTATTAATTGCACATAATGTATTTAATAACTATTTCATTTAAATACGAATGGAAGACACAAAGCCCGCATAACGAATCCGGGCAAATCCTATTATCTGTCCACGTGTAATCGTATTAGCTCCGGTAAACTGTATTCAAAACTATACAATTTTCTGTAATTAATAGATTGCCTTCTATTTGTGAAAACATGGCAACTAGTATTTACCTACATCTACATCAGAGTTTATAACATTTTGTTAGGTTGGATTTTTGACATTATCTTGAAAATAAGCAAGTGCTGTAGAAAGATAATTTTACAGACCATATTTCTACATCTACACCTCAGAAGTTTAACGTCTTATGACAAGGTGTTGAAAGCTTTTTATTGAATTGAATCGATGGAACGTGACGAACGTCAATACTTAAAGATTTTAACTAGAATACTTAATTATTTTCTCGTTCTTTCTTTTATATAGTGTTATAAGAGCGCCGTGCTCTCCCTTGGATACACGCGGAATCCAAACTATTTTCGTCTTCATTTAGAGGTTATTCGGAGGTTATGTTTAGTTGACGTTTATTTTCCTATATATTCACAAACACTTAATTTATGTTTAAGTTATGTTATAGAGCGTGTTTTTATACAAAAGCTTTTTATTACTAATGTGTTATGTTACTCTCAATACTGTAATGACACATTAGCATAATGTTAAATTATAACATATCTTAATAAGTTGCTGATAAATATACTTGTCTAATATACTAACTTGTGTCTTCACTTAGAGGTTATACGGAGGTTATGTTTAGTTAACATTTATTTTCTTATATTCTCACAAACACTTAACTTATGTTTAAGTTATGTTATAGAGCGTGTTTTTATACAAAAGCTTTTTTATTACTAATGTGTTATGTTACTCTCAATACTGTAATGACACATTAGCATAATGTTAAATTATAACATATCTTAATAAGTTGCTGATAAATATACTTGTCTAATATACTAACTTGTGTCTTCACTTAGAGGTTATACGGAGGTTATGTTTAGTTAACATTTATTTTCTTATATTCTCACAATCACTTAAGTTATGTTTAAGTTATGTTATAAAGCGTGTTTTTATACAAAAGCTTTTTTATTACTAATGTGTTATGTTACTCTCAATACTGTAATGACACATTAGCATAATGTTAAATTATAACATATCTTAATAAGTTGCTGATAAATATACTTGTCTAATATACTAACTTTTGTCTTCACTTAGAGGTTATACGGAGGTTATGTTTAGTTAACATTTATTTTCTTATATTCTCACAATCACTTAAGTTATGTTTAAGTTATGTTATAAAGCGTGTTTTTATACAAAAGCTTTTTTATTACTAATGTGTTATGTTACTCTCAATACTGTAATGACACATTAGCATAATGTTAAATTATAACATATCTTAATAAGTTGCTGATAAATATACTTGTCTAATATACTAACTTTTGTCTTCACTTAGAGGTTATACGGAGGTTATGTTTAGTTAACATTTATTTTCTTATATTCTCACAATCACTTAAGTTATGTTTAAGTTATGTTATAAAGCGTGTTTTTATACAAAAGCTTTTTTATTACTAATGTGTTATGTTACTCTTAATACTGTAATGACACATTAGCATAATTTTAAATAATTACATATTTTAATATGTTGCTGATAAATATAGTTGTCTAATATACTAACTTGTGAATGAACTATGACAAATGTATAAACACAAGAAATATATACAACTCACAATTAGAAAAACATTATTCTCAAACTCGTTTCTATGACATTATGACGCCATCTTCAGGGGTTCTATCACAAACAAAACTTTAATTTAAAAAAGATTGAGTATAACCTATATTTATGTGATATATTTGTTAATTATATTGACTTACTAAGACATTATTTCATATTAGGCTTTCGGTAGATGTGTTTATCTAATATAGTGACATGTCTTAGGTCATATATATATCAATGACCTTAACATTTTAAAACCTATTTCGTAAATGTTACTTAAAGTTACAATTCCTTCGCTATTCCCGACTCTTAGAGTATTATTTCACTGAGAGTAAAGCGTGGTATATCCTAATCACCTGCTGCAGTGGCTCCACAAAACTACTCGAGCTCGCGAATTCGAAGTTACCTGGCCGAAACACTAACGATCCCTTGACACCAGCTTTAAGCATCAAAAGGCACATGTTACTGCCGTTTCAGTTCCTCTTCGTATACGCTTCGTTCAGCTGCCAAATAGGTTTTATCATTCAACTTACAATTATGAGATGATTACAGGTGAAAAATTACAAACGTGCCTGAAGCATGAGTTTATATTTCTTTAGTTCTAAAGAATAAATCTGTTGATATATATATATATATATATATATATATATATATATATATATATATGTGTGTATGTATGTATGTATATGTATATGTATATGTTATGATGATGATGATGAATAGTTACTATCCGGAGTATATCCGTTCATTCTGCAGTGCTTAAAATCGCAGTTCCGACGTTTCGCTAGAATCTCTTCTAGCATCTAGCATTCACGAAGTTGAAGAGCGAACCAATTCATAATTTGGCACTCAATTTTTTCATCCGTAAACGAATACGAATCAGCATATATATATATATATATATATATATATATATATATATATATATATATATATATATTCACATGTTATTCTATAATAATGTTTTTCCTGTTTCTAGTACCAAGAATCAATGTGGCATTTCCTTAGTCTTACATAATTCTATCTACCGCTCCTCATACTTCCTATGAGAGTCCATCATTTTACAATCCTCTTTAAGAGTAAGTCTACTTTTAGTTCGAAACTCTGCCCACTGCGAATATTCCCCTATGCCTACCCCTATAGGATATTCCGGAGAGGGGGTTATATTATTACTTTAATTAATTTATATGTTTGCAGTCTTTTACTACTTTACATAAGCAACACTACTGGCTATTCAACCTAAAATAAAATAAAATTATATTAACAATTTCTATTCCCTATTTGTTAGTCTATGTGAATACCTCACGCTTACTAATATTCATAGTTTATTTATATCATATGTATTACACTTATTGTTTTACAATGCAATATATATATATATATATATATATATATATATATATATATATATATTATAGACTCTTTTTCCTATGTTAGTTTCTCTATAAATATTTTATTGAGATCTGATTTTGCTTTCTTTGTCAGAAACTAATGAGAATTTGGTAGTCAGAGCTGCCGTTGAGCTGTATGACACTAAATATATCAATGTTTCTGAATGTATCTCTGATTTTTTCACATGACTGTTCCAACTCTCTGCGTTGCTCATCCACGTTTTTCAGGATATAAATATGTCCTAGAATATCGAAGGCAAATCATCAATAAGATATGATGATGGACAGAAATATCTTTGCAAATTAAATTTTAATTTTTAATTTTACCTGTTAGTGACTTCTGCTACATACAACTCTTTGTTCTTACTTATATTTCTGTCAATTACCTTACTGAAGGTATTGCTATACTCAGTATATAATTTGTTTACTCGCATTAATGTGTTTATCCTGCTTTTTACTTCAAACACAACCTCTCACTTGTATTAGTAATTTTATCGTCGTGTTTTGAAAAGGTTTTGAAGCAGGAATGTTTAGTTGTCTTAAAGAATCCTATATAAATAAAATCTGGAAATAAAAACTGAAAAAAAATCAATTTTACGATTTGTTTCATAGAAAATAACAAATCGCCATGTAGCTTCTATTGGGCATGAGAAATACAACCCTCGTTGCTACTGCAACCACGTTAAGTTCGTAATAACTAAAAGTATTTGTTAAGAAAAGATCTTCGTCAAGGTTCACAAAGAAAATACATGCAGCAAAGGGGTTTCACTTGAAATAATTACATCACCATGTAGCTTCTATTGGGTATGAGAAATACAACCCTCGTTGCAACTGCAACCACGTTAAGTTCGTAATAACTAAAAGTATTTGTTAAGAAAAGATCTTCGTCAAGGTTCACAAAGAAAATACATGCAGCAAAGGGGTTTCACTTGAAATAATTACATCACCATGTAGCTTCTATTGGGCATGAGAAATACAACACTCGTTGCTACTGCAACCACGTTAAGTTCGTAATAACTAAAAGTATTTGTTAAAAAAAGATCTTCGTCAAGGTTCACAAAGAAAATACATGCAGCAAAGGGGTTTCACTTGAAATAATTACATCACCATGTAGCTTCTATTGGGCATGAGAAATACAACCCTCGTTGCAACTGCAACCACGTTAAGTTCGTAATAACTAAAAGTATTTGTTAAGAAAAGATCTTCGTCAAGGTTCACAAAGAAAATACATGCAGCAAAGGAGTTTCACTTGAAATAATTACATCACCATGTAGCTTCTATTGGGCATGAGAAATACAACCCTCGTTGCAACTGCAACCACGTTAAGTTCGTAATAACTAAAAGTATTTGTTAAGAAAAGATCTTCGTCAAGGTTCACAAAGAAAATACATGCAGCAAAGGGGTTTCACTTGAAATAATTACATCACCATGTAGCTTCTATTGGGTATGAGAAATACAACCCTCGTTGCAACTGCAACCACGTTAAGTTCGTAATAACTAAAAGTATTTGTTAAAAAAAGATCTTCGTCAAGGTTCACAAAGAAAATACATGCAGCCAAGGGGTTTCACTTGAAATAATTACATCACCATGTAGCTTCTATTGGGCATGAGAAATACAACCCTCGTTGCAACTGCAACCACGTTAAGTTCGTAATAACTAAAAGTATTTGTTAAAAAAAGATCTTCGTCAAGGTTCACAAAGAAAATACATGCAGCAAAGGGGTTTCACTTGAAATAATTACATCACCATGTAGCTTCTATTGGGTATGAGAAATACAACCCTCGTTGCAACTGCAACCACGTTAAGTTCGTAATAACTAAAAGTATTTGTTAAAAAAAGATCTTCGTCAAGGTTCACAAAGAAAATACATGCAGCAAAGGAGTTTCACTTGAAATAATTACATCACCATGTAGCTTCTATTGGGCATGAGAAATACAACACTCGTTGCTACTGCAACCACGTTAAGTTCGTAATAACTAAAAGTATTTGTTAAGAAAAGATCTTCGTCAAGGTTCACAAAGAAAATACATGCAGCAAAGGGGTTTCACTTGAAATAATTACATCACCATGTAGCTTCTATTGGGTATGAGAAATACAACCCTCGTTGCAACTGCAACCACGTTAAGTTCGTAATAACTAAAAGTATTTGTTAAAAAAAGATCTTCGTCAAGGTTCACAAAGAAAATACATGCAGCAAAGGGGTTTCACTTGAAATAATTACATCACCATGTAGCTTCTATTGGGTATGAGAAATACAACCCTCGTTGCAACTGCAACCACGTTAAGTTCGTAATAACTAAAAGTATTTGTTAAAAAAAGATCTTCGTCAAGGTTCACAAAGAAAATACATGCAGCAAAGGGGTTTCACTTGAAATAATTACATCACCATGTAGCTTCTATTGGGCATGAGAAATACAACCCTCGTTGCAACTGCAACCACGTTAAGTTCGTAATAACTAAAAGTATTTGTTAAAAAAAGATCTTCGTCAAGGTTCACAAAGAAAATACATGCAGCAAAGGGGTTTCACTTGAAATAATTACATCACCATGTAGCTTCTATTGGGTATGAGAAATACAACCCTCGTTGCAACTACAACCACGTTAAGTTCGTAATAACTAAAAGTATTTGTTAAAAAAAGATCTTCGTCAAGGTTCACAAAGAAAATACATGCAGCAAAGGAGTTTCACTTGAAATAATTACATCACCATGTAGCTTCTATTGGGCATGAGAAATACAACACTCGTTGCTACTGCAACCACGTTAAGTTCGTAATAACTAAAAGTATTTGTTAAGAAAAGATCTTCGTCAAGGTTTACAAAGAAAATACATGCAGCAAAGGGGTTTCACTTGAAATAATTACATCACCATGTAGCTTCTATTGGGTATGAGAAATACAACCCTCGTTGCTACTGCAACCACGTTAAGTTCGTAATAACTAAAAGTATTTGTTAAAAAAAGATCTTCGTCAAGGTTCACAAAGAAAATACATGCAGCAAAGGAGTTTCACTTGAAATAATTACATCACCATGTAGCTTCTATTGGGCATGAGAAATACAACACTCGTTGCTACTGCAACCACGTTAAGTTCGTAATAACTAAAAGTATTTGTTAAGAAAAGATCTTCGTCAAGGTTCACAAAGAAAATACATGCAGCAAAGGGGTTTCACTTGAAATAATTACATCACCATGTAGCTTCTATTGGGTATGAGAAATACAACCCTCGTTGCAACTGCAACCACGTTAAGTTCGTAATAACTAAAAGTATTTGTTAAAAAAAGATCTTCGTCAAGGTTCACAAAGAAAATACATGCAGCAAAGGGGTTTCACTTGAAATAATTACATCACCATGTAGCTTCTATTGGGTATGAGAAATACAACCCTCGTTGCAACTGCAACCACGTTAAGTTCGTAATAACTAAAAGTATTTGTTAAAAAAGATCTTCGTCAAGGTTCACAAAGAAAATACATGCAGCAAAGGGGTTTCACTTGAAATAATTACATCACCATGTAGCTTCTATTGGGTATGAGAAATACAACCCTCGTTGCAACTGCAACCACGTTAAGTTCGTAATAACTAAAAGTATTTGTTAAAAAAAGATCTTCGTCAAGGTTCACAAAGAAAATACATGCAGCAAAGGGGTTTCACTTGAAATAATTACATCACCATGTAGCTTCTATTGGGCATGAGAAATACAACACTCGTTGCTACTGCAACCACGTTAAGTTCGTAATAACTAAAAGTATTTGTTAAAAAAAGATCTTCGTCAAGGTTCACAAAGAAAATACATGCAGCAAAGGGGTTTCACTTGAAATAATTACATCACCATGTAGCTTCTATTGGGTATGAGAAATACAACCCTCGTTGCAACTGCAACCACGTTAAGTTCGTAATAACTAAAAGTATTTGTTAAAAAAAGATCTTCGTCAAGGTTCACAAAGAAAATACATGCAGCAAAGGGGTTTCACTTGAAATAATTACATCACCATGTAGCTTCTATTAGGTATGAGAAATACAATACTCGTTGCTACTGCAACCACGTTAAGTTCGTAATAACTAAAAGTATTTGTTAAAAAAAGATCTTCGTCAAGGTTCACAAAGAAAATACATGCAGCAAAGGGGTTTCACTTGAAATAATTACATCACCATGTAGCTTCTATTGGGTATGAGAAATACAACCCTCGTTGCAACTGCAACCACGTTAAGTTCGTAATAACTAAAAGTATTTGTTAAAAAAAGATCTTCGTCAAGGTTCACAAAGAAAATACATGCAGCAAAGGTGTTTCACTTGAAATAATTACATCACCATGTAGCTTCTATTGGGCATGAGAAATACAACACTCGTTGCTACTGCAACCACGTTAAGTTCGTAATAACTAAAAGTATTTGTTAAGAAAAGATCTTCGTCAAGGTTCACAAAGAAAATACATGCAGCAAAGGGGTTTCACTTGAAATAATTACATCACCATGTAGCTTCTATTGGGTATGAGAAATACAACCCTCGTTGCAACTGCAACCACGTTAAGTTCGTAATAACTAAAAGTATTTGTTAAAAAAAGATCTTCGTCAAGGTTCACAAAGAAAATACATGCAGCAAAGGAGTTTCACTTGAAATAATTACATCACCATGTAGCTTCTATTGCGTATGAGAAATACAACCCTCGTTGCAACTGCAACCACGTTAAGTTCGTAATAACTAAAAGTATTTGTTAAGAAAAGATCTTCGTCAAGGTTCACAAAGAAAATACATGCAGCAAAGGGGTTTCACTTGAAATAATTACATCACCATGTAGCTTCTATTGGGTATGAGAAATACAACCCTCGTTGCAACTGCAACCACGTTAAGTTCGTAATAACTAAAAGTATTTGTTAAAAAAAGATCTTCGTCAAGGTTCACAAAGAAAATACATGCAGCAAAGGGGTTTCACTTGAAATAATTACATCACCATGTAGATTCTATTGGGTATGAGAAATACAACCCTCGTTGCAACTGCAACCACGTTAAGTTCGTAATAACTAAAAGTATTTGTTAAAAAAAGATCTTCGTCAAGGTTCACAAAGAAAATACATGCAGCAAAGGGGTTTCACTTGAAATAATTACATCACCATGTAGCTTCTATTGGGCATGAGAAATACAACACTCGTTGCTACTGCAACCACGTTAAGTTCGTAATAACTAAAAGTATTTGTTAAGAAAAGATCTTCGTCAAGGTTCACAAAGAAAATACATGCAGCAAAGGGGTTTCACTTGAAATAATTACATCACCATGTAGCTTCTATTGGGTATGAGAAATACAACCCTCGTTGCTACTGCAACCACGTTAAGTTCGTAATAACTAAAAGTATTTGTTAAAAAAAGATCTTCGTCAAGGTTCACAAAGAAAATACATGCAGCAAAGGGGTTTCACTTGAAATAATTACATCACCATGTAGCTTCTATTGGGTATGAGAAATACAACCCTCGTTGCAACTGCAACCACGTTAAGTTCGTAATAACTAAAAGTATTTGTTAAAAAAAGATCTTCGTCAAGGTTCACAAAGAAAATACATGCAGCAAAGGGGTTTCACTTGAAATAATTACATCACCATGTAGCTTCTATTGGGCATGAGAAATACAACCCTCGTTGCAACTGCAACCACGTTAAGTTCGTAATAACTAAAAGTATTTGTTAAAAAAAGATCGTCGTCAAGGTTCACAAAGAAAATACATGCAGCAAAGGGGTTTCACTTGAAATAATTACATCACCATGTAGCTTCTATTGGGCATGAGAAATACAACCCTCGTTGCAACTGCAACCACGTTAAGTTCGTAATAACTAAAAGTATTTGTTAAAAAAAGATCTTCGTCAAGGTTCACAAAGAAAATACATGCAGCAAAGGGGTTTCACTTGAAATAATTACATCACCATGTAGCTTCTATTGGGCATGAGAAATACAACCCTCGTTGCAACTGCAACCACGTTAAGTTCGTAATAACTAAAAGTATTTGTTAAAAAAAGATCTTCGTCAAGGTTCACAAAGAAAATACATGCAGCAAAGGGGTTTCACTTGAAATAATTACATCACCATGTAGCTTCTATTGGGTATGAGAAATACAACCCTCGTTGCAACTGCAACCACGTTAAGTTCGTAATAACTAAAAGTATTTGTTAAAAAAAGATCTTCGTCAAGGTTCACAAAGAAAATACATGCAGCAAAGGGGTTTCACTTGAAATAATTACATCACCATGTAGCTTCTATTGGGCATGAGAAATACAACCCTCGTTGCAACTGCAACCACGTTAAGTTCGTAATAACTAAAAGTATTTGTTAAGAAAAGATCTTCGTCAAGGTTCACAAAGAAAATACATGCAGCAAAGGGGTTTCACTTGAAATAATTACATCACCATGTAGCTTCTATTGGGTATGAGAAATACAACCCTCGTTGCAACTGCAACCACGTTAAGTTCGTAATAACTAAAAGTATTTGTTAAAAAAAGATCTTCGTCAAGGTTCACAAAGAAAATACATGCAGCAAAGGGGTTTCACTTGAAATAATTACATCACCATGTAGCTTCTATTGGGCATGAGAAATACAACCCTCGTAGCAACTGCAACCACGTTAAGTTCGTAATAACTAAAAGTATTTGTTAAGAAAAGATCTTCGTCAAGGTTCACTAAGAAAATACATGCAGCAAAGGGGTTTCACTTGAAATAATTACATCACCATGTAGCTTCTATTGGGTATGAGAAATACAACCCTCGTTGCAACTGCAACCACGTTAAGTTCGTAATAACTAAAAGTATTTGTTAAGAAAAGATCTTCGTCAAGGTTCACAAAGAAAATACATGCAGCAAAGGGGTTTCACTTGAAATAATTACATCACCATGTAGCTTCTATTGGGCATGAGAAATACAACACTCGTTGCTACTGCAACCACGTTAAGTTCGTAATAACTAAAAGTATTTGTTAAAAAAAGATCTTCGTCAAGGTTCACAAAGAAAATACATGCAGCAAAGGGGTTTCACTTGAAATAATTACATCACCATGTAGCTTCTATTGGGTATGAGAAATACAACCCTCGTTGCAACTGCAACCACGTTAAGTTCGTAATAACTAAAAGTATTTGTTAAGAAAAGATCTTCGTCAAGGTTCACAAAGAAAATACATGCAGCAAAGGGGTTTCACTTGAAATAATTACATCACCATGTAGCTTCTATTGGGCATGAGAAATACAACACTCGTTGCTACTGCAACCACGTTAAGTTCGTAATAACTAAAAGTATTTGTTAAAAAAAGATCTTCGTCAAGGTTCACAAAGAAAATACATGCAGCAAAGGGGTTTCACTTGAAATAATTACATCACCATGTAGCTTCTATTGGGCATTAGAAATACAACCCTCGTTGCAACTGCAACCACGTTAAGTTCGTAATAACTAAAAGTATTTGTTAAAAAAAGATCTTCGTCAAGGTTCACAAAGAAAATACATGCAGCAAAGGAGTTTCACTTGAAATAATTACATCACCATGTAGCTTCTATTGGGTATGAGAAATACAACCCTCGTTGCAACTGCAACCACGTTAAGTTCGTAATAACTAAAAGTATTTGTTAAGAAAAGATCTTCGTCAAGGTTCACAAAGAAAATACATGCAGCAAAGGGGTTTCACTTGAAATAATTACATCACCATGTAGCTTCTATTGGGTATGAGAAATACAACCCTCGTTGCAACTGCAACCACGTTAAGTTCGTAATAACTAAAAGTATTTGTTAAAAAAAGATCTTCGTCAAGGTTCACAAAGAAAATACATGCAGCAAAGGGGTTTCACTTGAAATAATTACATCACCATGTAGCTTCTATTGGGCATGAGAAATACAACACTCGTTGCTACTGCAACCACGTTAAGTTCGTAATAACTAAAAGTATTTGTTAAAAAAAGATCTTCGTCAAGGTTCACAAAGAAAATACATGCAGCAAAGGGGTTTCACTTGAAATAATTACATCACCATGTAGCTTCTATTGGGCATGAGAAATACAACACTCGTTGCTACTGCAACCACGTTAAGTTCGTAATAACTAAAAGTATTTGTTAATAAAAGATCTTCGTCAAGGTTCACAAAGAAAATACATGCAGCAAAGGAGTTTCACTTGAAATAATTACATCACCATGTAGCTTCTATTGGGCATGAGAAATACAACACTCGTTGCTACTGCAACCACGTTAAGTTCGTAATAACTAAAAGTATTTGTTAAGAAAAGATCTTCGTCAAGGTTCACAAAGAAAATACATGCAGCAAAGGGGTTTCACTTGAAATAATTACATCACCATGTAGCTTCTATTGGGCATGAGAAATACAACACTCGTTGCTACTGCAACCACGTTAAGTTCGTAATAACTAAAAGTATTTGTTAAGAAAAGATCTTCGTCAAGGTTCACAAAGAAAATACATGCAGCAAAGGAGTTTCACTTGAAATAATTACATCACCATGTAGCTTCTATTGGGCATGAGAAATACAACACTCGTTGCTACTGCAACCACGTTAAGTTCGTAATAACTAAAAGTATTTGTTAAGAAAAGATCTTCGTCAAGGTTCACAAAGAAAATACATGCAGCAAAGGGGTTTCACTTGAAATAATTACATCACCATGTAGCTTCTATTGGGTATGAGAAATACAACCCTCGTTGCAACTGCAACCACGTTAAGTTCGTAATAACTAAAAGTATTTGTTAAAAAAAGATCTTCGTCAAGGTTCACAAAGAAAATACATGCAGCAAAGGGGTTTCACTTGAAATAATTACATCACCATGTAGCTTCTATTGGGCATGAGAAATACAACCCTCGTTGCAACTGCAACCACGTTAAGTTCGTAATAACTAAAAGTATTTGTTAAAAAAAGATCTTCGTCAAGGTTCACAAAGAAAATACATGCAGCAAAGGGGTTTCACTTGAAATAATTACATCACCATGTAGCTTCTATTGGGTATGAGAAATACAACACTCGTTGCTACTGCAACCACGTTAAGTTCGTAATAACTAAAAGTATTTGTTAAAAAAAGATCTTCGTCATGGTACACAAAGAAAATACATGCAGCAAAGGAGTTTCACTTGAAATAATTAGGAAAAACTTTGTTGGATTTGTGAGGCTGACAAAACGCCGCGTGTTTACGCTCACTTTCAGCCCCCTCGTAACCAGGGAGACGTTGCCGTAGTAGAAAGCGCATCCAAGGGAAAAGAGGGTGTCTTTTGAACTGTAGCATGCATAAGCACCCTATATTAAAACGTGCATTTTGAAAATACTCAAGTGAGTCTGAATTAAAGCAAAGTCTTGGAAATTTTAATTTTTATCTTTGTTTTTCGTTGAAATTAATCTCTTTTTATGCTCAAGTGCCTAAGGGATGCTTCGTTAACCCCAACTTGTACTGCGATATTTCTTTTGCTTAGCAAAGTCTTCTATTTTCTCCTTATATTGAAAAAAATATACATATTGACGTTTCATTATATACAGCTTAAATACGTTTTTAATTAAAAATATTTTCTTAAAATAACTAGTTTTTTATAAAAAGATACTATCAAAGAGATCATCTTCTATTTTAAAGTTAGTAATTTACAATAATTATGAAAAATTAGTTGAAAAATTCCTTTTCAAGATTATCTTTAATATTTAGGTCAAAAGAGAAGAGCTTTTCCCAGCTGTGTTTAATGTTTTCGTGTTTTAAAATTGACACTAGTATTCTTGGATTTTATAGTCCATTACGTTCGGTGAATCTTAAATAATCTTTAATTAAAGTTCGGATAGTCATAAACTATTGTTTAAATGATTAATGACACTAGTACCTTATCTCCTTCCTTAGTTTCCTTTTTTCTCTTTTACAATTTGTATTAAATAACTAATAAGTTTAAAGTTTTTGAAAAAAACTAGCAGTTCCGGAGCTTTTAAAAAAATGTAAACTTTAATGACAGTCAAATGGAAACGTCAATGATGGGGTTATTTTGAGATCAGTTCAAAGGTGTATGTCTGAACATAATAGTTCTCCGTCTGTTAAAAAGGTTTTATATCTCCGAGTAAAACCTATAAACAAAGGAAACATTCACTCAACGGGACGATTTTTACTGTGATTTTTTCAGGCAAACTGTGCTAAAATGTTATGATAAAGGCAATATTCCGAATTCTGAAAACTTGAGGTCTGTATTGAAAGAAAAATTTGTGTACAATGGTTGTACAACTTTACTATAGAGGCTTTATTACAAGAAATGTAATGATGGAAGGAAGTTTCTTTTGGAAAGGAAAGAAATAGCTCGTGCACGAATAAAATCTTTAAAATAGATGCATTACAACGAGTAATTAGACGTTTAATTTGTGTTTTTTATTGTGTCAATATTGTAATTATTTTGTGTTCAACTGTTTAGGTTTACATTTATTTATTTTTGCAAAATTAGTTTTTGTGCAAAAATACAGGTAATTATTTTGAGAACTTTTAAAACTTCTCATAAATTTCGCGGACAACTAGAAACCTCGTAGATCTGTCGATTTTCAGTTCAGATAATCTTAACAATATTACCCGAATTCCACCAATCTCTATTTTGGCTTCAATCGTATTTTTAGTAATTAAACGCTTTATTAAACTAGTTTTCTGAGACAATTTTGTGAATGCTTTTTCCTTTAAACGTTAAAAAACAGCATAAATGTCATTTACCATTGTTTATACTACAAATTAATAGGTAAAGTTTACTTTCTAATTGGCCACTACAATCGAAATTATTTAAAAATAGGTAACAAAAAAAGTCAATTTTTTAAAAATCATTCACACTTAATTCAACAAATAAAAATATTATTTGAGTTTCTATTAATTGTATAATTACAATTAATATAAATATCAATAGACACATGTCAGATTAACAATAATAAGTGGCAAAATAGAAGACAAATTCCCTTGCAATATTCCATTTCCCTTTCTATGAATGCTGTTGGACTATTATTTTTGTTTCTTACTACTAATACGCATTTTTGCGTCGCTTGCATATTGTGTTTCTTTTCGCTTTCGTTACGCATTGTCCGTTTGTGAAGCAAAGTTCAATATCGTTAATACAGTTTGTTTGTTTATTTTAGTCTTTTCATTTTTAACCTTACAACACTATTTATGATATTTTGTGGTAAGCAAGGCAACAGTTTATAGTTGTACAATGGACTTTTCGACGACAACCAGATGAGGGCAAAAAAATTGGTATACATCTTTGAGAAGTACATTTCTAGTCATTGGAAAGTTGGTGCAGACCTGGAATTCGAAGATTCACAGTTCGAATCCCACCGTAACTCCTCCAATTTTTATAATTTATTTAATAAAAATATATTTGTAGAAACTGTATTAATATCAATTGTCATCCACTATAGGTTAGAAAAATGTATTTTAACTTGATTAGATGAATTAAAACATATTTTAGTAACGATTGAAAATGTATACAAGATATATATATATATATATATATATATATATATATATATATATATATATATATATATATATATATATATATATCAGGAGAGCGTGAGCTAATAGAATGAGTTTGATGATAATAATCATGTTAGGCATTAAATATATACTTTTTTTGTAAATGAGACTTGTAGGAAAATACAAAACAAGGAATTCCTTTCCAAGAGCCATGTTGGAACGCTGCATTTTATTCCACTCGCCTGATTTTGTGCAGTGGACTATAATAATGTTTTTTCTAAAGTTGCCTTTTTTAATAAACGTTTTTCAGAGTACGTCTAGACACACATTTACTGTCGATAAATTACCGATCTCCGATCTCTTTAATCACTGATCTCCGATCTCTTCAATCACTGATCTCCGATCTCTTTAATCACCGATCTCCGATCTCTTTAATCACTGATCTCCGACTAACCAAACTCTCTACGCAAAGCTCTTCAAGAAATAGCTAAAAAAATTCTTTTTCCAAGCTTACACAATATTCATGCACATTAATGACAAAAAAACTCCTCTGCTCCTGCTACTCCTCCGTCCATCCCTACACCTATACTATATAACTATGAACTTCTCAGTACTTTTCTCTAGTCAGACTTCATAAATGTTTACTCTAGTATTCAAGTAGATATCTAGAACAGGTCTACTACAAGTAAAAAAATACCTGTATACATACCTACATTATTCTCAGGGACAATAATTTGTGTCTACATCATATACCAGACTTTCTGTGCAACTGCCTATACTCGCCATAATTTTCTATCCTTTGTAGAAATAGATAAACATTGGTTTATCACTATAAAACACCATCAGGGGGATTTTATTGCTTGATCATCTTCACCAGTAAAACGTGCTGCTGTGGACATGTTACTGCCTCTAGACAGTCCAGTCTCAGACGGATATTAGTTATAGTACTGGCTTCTCCTGATAGCATTGCCTCTGGGAGGTAGAAGAATAAAGGCAGTGTCAGCGGTATAGATCCAGGCCACTTGTTGCCCCCGTCACGCTATTAATTACAACCTCCGTTGCTACAGATAGTAAAAACGTTTCCCCCTTATCATATTAATGTTATCGGTGGAGGAAATTGAATAGTGAAATGACATTTGTTTATATAGGCTGACAGTCAGGAAGTAACAAGGGGGAGTTTATACGAAAGATCTACGCATTCATCCAACTATTTTAAGTTATTCAAGCTATTCAATGGTCAATATTACCCTTTCCAATAACTATAATACGTTTCTTTAAAGCTTTAAATATTTTACTATAATTTCCACAATTTAATGAACATAATATATCAAGAACACAGTGGTAGAACATATTACAATGAAAATATTGGAAAGAACACCAATACCACAAAAATAACTAATAAAACAAGTTACCTAAGATTAAACCCTTATGTACATTTCGAAAATAATGTCATCATCATCATCATCATCAGAGAGTCTTATTACAAAATTACAATCTAGCAAACAAGAAGTTACAAACTAGAGTGATAAACTCTCTTAAAAGTATAAACTAGAGTGGATCACTCTAGTTTGTAACTTCTTCTTTGCTAGATTGTAATTTTGTAATAAGACCCACTGACGATGATGACATGGTCATCGAAATGTACATAAGGGTTTAATCTTAGGTAACTTGTTTTATTTGTTATTTTTATTATTTTTGTGATATTGGGGTTCTTTCCAATATTTTCATTGCAATTTAATTTATGTTTTTGTATATAGCTAGAGCTATGCTATTTTACGTAAATTAGCATAAATATAAATTTCAAACTCAATTCTTCACCCAAAAAAAATTAAATTTTAAGGTTAGATAAATAAGTTTACTTACTAATATTTCTTACCAGGTAAAAATATTTACATTTTATCATATATGATAAAGCGTATTAGATCTTATATTATCTATTTGTTTAAAGTATATTGTGTAGTGAGACGAAAATTAAATTGTTGTTTCGTTAGCAGTAATTAATTTTATCTAGTAATTTAAAATAGCTACATATTGCAAAACACTTGATACACAGTACGCGAGAGTGGTTAGATTATTATATCAGATCAAGCCGGAGTTAGTGACGTCATATCCTAGTAGTGTAATTAACACTGTCGCTCTGCGGACGCACGCTCAAAAGGAATACCTAATATAATTTCTAATTAAGTAAAATTAGTGGGTCACGCGATACTGGTTTAAATCTTTGTGAGAAGATTTTGACTTATTTCTTTATATATGTATATATATATATATATATATATATATATATATATATATATATATATATATATATATATATATATATATATATACATATATAAAGAAATAAGTCAAAATACAAATACAAGAATTATAATTGAATTTATATTCTTGTATTTGTATTTTGACTTAGTTCTTTATTAATACACAAGAATTCATATTTCGATATATATATATATATATATATATATATATATATATATATATATATATATATATATATTTATTTATATATATATATATATATATATATTTATGCTAATACGTATTCTTTTACGGTTGGAAAAATATGATGAATAGTTAATATCCGGGGTACATCCGTTCATTCTGCAGTGCATGAATTCGCAGATCCGACGTTTCGCTAGAGTTTCACCTAGCAATGACGAGGTAACCCCAAAAGTTAAAATGTACTCCTGATATTAACTACTCATTATATATATATACAGAGAGAGAGAGAGAGAGAGAGAGAGCAGGCAGACAGGGAGAGAAAACTATTCAAACCACTGTAGAATTAGCCTTGCCTATCATCCAGTATCAGTAAAGCTATATTTCTTGCCCTTTATCCTACTCTTAAGCATGCGATTTCGTTACCTGAACGTCTTCTTACAACCCCATAGCGTACTTGAGTCATAATCCGTCTCATAGTTCCCTTTTGTTGGACAGCGGCTAGAAACAACTCGTGACCCCAGCTAGAGCAAGTTTACTTTAGGGTAGTTACCCTGTCCACGTGTTGCTATAAGTTTCCCCTTTTCCCCGACCACGGGATCGTTATGTATTTATATTAGCCTTTACACCTACTATATCATTTCTTATGAAGGCTACACACTCTTTACTGCATCGATAAAGAGTAAGTCTGTTCAAGGCGTGGTTTAATTATATCCCGTAACTAGTGGTTTTATAAACCTTTTTAATCCTATCTCTATTCACAAACAAATACCTACGTAGATGATACCAATCATATCGGCTTTTCACTTAAAAAGGACACATAAACGTTAATTTTGTTCAGTCTTCGTACGTGTCCTCCAAACAAATGAAATTCCATCACCTTCGTCGCCCTTGAACACTAACCATCGAATTTTTTTCAGGGAAGATCGTTTTTGTGAAATCTATCACAATAACCTTACTAGTAGTGCTAAGAGGTTACAAACGACGTAAACAAAAACTCTGTCATTGGTTTTATTATTATTAAAACTAAAAAGTTAAAAAGTTACTAAATAAAGCAAAAAGCAATTTTTACTCTAGTAAAGTTGTTTGTGGTAAATTTGTTGGAAAGTTAGTTATTTGAATGATCAGATTATACAGTAACATTAATGAAGTTAATGACGACTAATTAACGCAATTGTTTCTGTTTAAAACAAAAATTCTGTTGGTAATATTTAGGATGCTTACAGCTCGCTGAACGCCATTATTTCCGTCGGAAGCTTCTTCTACTACTCCAGCGTCTCCTTAGTAACGGGAGAGAAAGTGTGGTGTTTCATCCAACAAAGTTTCATCACAATTGTTACAAACGTCTTTTAGGCAATTTATTCCTACTTTGTGAATTATTGTAGGGGAAAGCTGAAATTTTCCTTTTCCCTTATTTCAAAGATTTTGTGTCTCTTCCAGCTGCCAAGAGAATTTCATTACCGCAACAGCAGTAGAGGTTGCGATCGTTTAGAGTAAGGTGAGTGTATGAAGGCTCTCTCACATTCATTGGGCTTGTTATAATTTACATTATTTTTACAACTTTGTTTATGAAAATTAAAAATCCTTTATGACTGTAATAGGATATAACATACCGCATAAATTCCTATTGCAATAAGTATGTTACAAGATATATTTATTGCTTAAATAAGTAGCAATACTTATAGCAATTGCTTATGATAACAATACCAATTGATAAATCGGCTCTGCCTAAAAAAGTTTTGTTTTTTGAAAAAAATGTTCCATCAAAAGAGCTAGCAGGGAATTCCCAGGGAAGTTTCGGAATGCGCAATAGTGGTGGCATTTCCGAATTTACGTGTTAAGTTTATGTGGGAAACTGACAAAGCACTCTCTCACAATACGTCTCAGAGGAAGGAGCAAGAGGGGTAGCAATTGTATAAATTTTTAAAAACTTTTAAATGATGTAATTGTCTAAATTAATTAAAAACGTGAAATGTTATTGCTGGTTTTGTTACGTTTAGTTGGTTTTTCAAAATTTAAAAGTGAATTAGTGTAAATGTTTGAACAAAGCCACGTGAATGTAAGTCATTGCCCAAGGTATGTTTTAAATTGAATTTAAAAAAATATATGTTTTGTTTCAATCAAATCAGTAAATATAAAATACCAGAATGCATTAAACCTAGCTTTGTCAGAGAACATTTTCAAAAGATGTAAACTTAAATATTTTAATTTTTTAATTAATAAAGAGTGATAATCAAATCATAAATTAAAATTAAATATCTTAAGTATAAAATTGTTTTGAGAATTAAATCTCTTTTTAATAAACATAAACGAGAATTTAATGAAAACTGTCTTTGATAGAGCAATTAAACAGACAGCCAGTCTGCCTGAGTTAATAGTTAGATACAATTGTTTAGACAAACAATTGACCAGGCGAGTCTCTGTAAGTACAATAGGATAAAGGTAATTAAAGTTTTTTAAATAAGTCAGATCACACCACGAGTCCACTTCACAATAATCCGGGGGGGTTACAAGGAGTAAACCTATTTCTAGAAGAAGAACAGTATTTCTAGGTAATTTCTTACCTTCCAGATCAATATTAAATAGCGCCGTTTCGGAGTGGAGGTAGCTCTCTACTATTTAAGGGTCGAGAGTAGCACACAACAATGAAATAACAGTTTCTGAACGCTCAAGTAACTTAGCTCTTTGACAATAATTACCTATGCTTTAAATAGGATTAGTAATGAGGCAGTCTGTTATGATGGAAAAGTATTTTACGAGGGGAATTTTATTTTACCCGTAATTACGGTTTTATCTGGTCACGTATTGACCTTAATGTACACAATATCAATAACTTAAACAAGATCTTTGAAACAATTTTGTTCTACGTTTTGAAATTCATAAAACATTCTCTTGGGTTAAGACATTCATGGTATATCTGGTAATATATAAATTATATAATAAATATATATATATATATATATATATATATATATATATAGAAATTTTAGATGAGATAACCAATACGTTCAAGAAAATACCCCTTTGTGTCACATTTTCTTCAAAGAGAGCGTCTACTATCTTGGTTTTACTATCAGTTAAACAAACCTACCTTATAAATATCGTACGATATATAAAACTTACATATTTCTATTTTTATATAATTATATTCTAATTCTAATATACATAATTCCTAATTTATATTACGAATAATTAAATCTTATGAGATTTTAATAATTTCTTTAAACAAATATTTTACACTTTAGCTAATTTTTCCTTAATTATTTTAATTCTCCTATGTTATTTGAAGTATATTCAAAACCAATGAATGATGATGTATAATAGAATGGTATAGAAGGTTGATATGACGATAGGTTGTATCTATGTTTCCACTTACACTCATTTCAACTTCATTTTGTGTAGTTTTAGCGGTATTTTGTACACACAAATTTGGGCGCTAACTTTAAAACATCATCATTTCCTTACTCTGCATCTTATGCATGAGCAACGTCGCCCTGGTTACGAGGGGGGGGGCTGCAAGTGAGCGTCAGGACGCGGCGTTTTGTCTTTGTGACAACTCTCTCACTCCCTCTCCCTCTCTTGAAAACGTATTTAAAATTAGTTCAGACTTTTTTTAATGTAAAACATTCCTTTAAAACTTGTTTTCCTTTGTTATACGACGCTTTTACAGGAGAGCAAGGAGGTTATTGTTATTAAAGATATTTATTTACAAAAGGGTGTTTCTACTTTTTGAGACAATATTAAAGTTTAAGAAATACATATTTTTTTAAATTGGAATATTATCGATTATTCACACAATGACACTTTATACTGGCTCTGTAGTGTCTGTATAATTTAATTGGAATATTATCGATTATTCACACAAAGACACTTTAAACTGGCTCTGTAGTGTCTGTATAATTTAATTGGAATATTATTGATTATTCACACAATGACACTGTATACTGGCTCTGTAGTGTCTGTATAATTTAATTGGAATATTATCGATTATTCACACAAAGACACTTTATACTGGCTCAGTAGTGTCTGTATAATTTAATTGGAATATTATCGATTATTCACACAAAGACACTTTATACTGGCACTGTAGTGTCTGTATAATTTAATTGGAATAATATCGATTATTTACACAAAGACACTTTATACTGGCTCTTTAGTGTCTGTATAATTTAATTGGAATGATATCGATTATTCACACAATGACACTGTATACTGGCTCTGTAGTGTCTGTATAATTTAATTGGAATATTATCGATTATTCACACAATGACACTTTATACTGGCTCTGTAGTGTCTGTATAATTTAATTGGAATATTATCGATTATTCACACAAAGACACTTTAAACTGGCTCTGTAGTGTCTGTATAATTTAATTGGAATATTATCGATTATTCACACAAAGACACTTTATACTGGCACTGTAGTGTCTGTATAATTTAATTGGAATAATATCGATTATTTACACAAAGACACTTTATACTGGCTCTTTAGTGTCTGTATAATTTAATTGGAATGATATCGATTATTTACACAAAGACACTTTATACTGGATCTGTAGTGTCTGTATAATTTAATTGGAATAATATCGATTATTTACACAAAAACACTTTATACTGGCTCTGTATTGTCTGTATAATTTAATTGGAATAATATTGATTATTTACACAAAGACTCTTTATACTGGCTCTGTAGTGTCTGTATAATTTTTGTTATTTACAATTGACACATATCTAAATTGGTAAGGTGTGCATAAGTTTCCAAAGTTATTTATTTTTAGAATACTTACTTACAAATGAATATAATTAAATTTGTAATGATATTTTCGTGAAGTAACGCCCTATCACTTAACATACTTTATCATAAAACACCATGTTGACACTAGTATTTAAAATAAATTAATTAACGATTGTGCAGATACGTAAAGAGACGGAACAGGTAGAGGACGTATACATACTGTAATAGCAGTCGGAATATACAGGTATCCATAACGGGCAGTAAACACAGAAGAAGCCATTTCACACCATAACATAGAGAGGCGTAAAAGGTAAACATTGTAAAATAGCGATACAGTGCAAGACACAGGGATGCTATATTAGACAGAATAGAGAGTTATTCCAAACAAACTGTAGAACAAAATAGGAATAAGAAAAAAGTATAAAGAGGGCGCAAAAATGCAGCAAAATAGTAACAGATATAAAAACACATTAGAATCAAATTATAATACAAGTGTAGCAATAATAGAAGATTAGACAAGTATATAAAAAAGTAGACAGTTAAAACAAAATAGAAAGGCATATAAAATTGGTAAAATTACATTTGATATTTCGTCTCGAAAAATGAAATTAAAGGACATGAATGAATGTATTAAATTTCAGAATAGTAAAAAATGTATTATACAATATCAAGAGCACAGTGGTACAATATATTAGAAAAATATAGGTGAAAAACCCCAAAACCACAAAAATAACTAAAATAAGTTACCTAAGATTAAATCCTTATGTACATTTCGATGACAAAATCATCATCTTCAGAGGTTCCTATTAGAAAAGTGCAATCTAGAATACAAAAAAATTAACAAACTAGACTGACCTCTGAGTTTAGACTGACAAACTAGTCAGTCTAGTTTCTTAATTTTTTTGTATTCTAGATTGTACTATTGTAATAGGAACCTCTGAAGATTATGACTTTGTCATCGAAATGTACATAAGGATTTAATCTTAGGTAACTTATTTTAGTTATTTTTTGATTAATTTTTGTGGTTTTGGGGTTTTTTCACCTATATTTTTGTAAAAAATTTATCATTTTAGAAACATTCTTCGGTGAATAATATTTTTCTCGTAACAGTGCCCGTGTAGCTTTTCAACAGAAAAAAATCAACAAACTCTTTAATTTCGTTGACTAAAACAAACAAGCACCTCAACCACGAAGGGTTTCAGTTTTATAGAAACAAATCACGTCTCTGGAATGTGTTTGTTAAATCGATCCACTTTGGGAAAGTAATTCCAAGCTCAGAGTTGTGTTCATTGATTCAGTAAGTTAGGAATATATTAAGTGAAACGAACCGACTACAGCAAAACATCCGGAAAGCGCGGAGCGGGCAGGCAATCAATCTTGTGCTGGACAAATTGCAAAACCGCCCCAAACCTGGTTGTAAATAACAATATCAGTAAAAAAAACCATGAAAATATATGAATAATGCAGATGCTTTGCGAAACGTACTGAAAGTATGTTTGCGTTTGTCCATCTTTTTAAATTAAATTTACAACTTTTATATAGTTTTTATAAACTGAATTCATTCGTATAGCGTAGAAAAAAGTCTACTCAAACGCTCAGAAATTCAATTAATAATTCATTTCTATTCCGTAATATTCAAGATGTTCTGAAAACCGTAATTTTTATTTAAATCCAATCCTACTTGATACCAAGTCGTCGGCTGGCTGAGCGCGTATGTGACGAACCATTTGGAAACCAAATAAAACTGAGACGAACGATCGAATATTAATGATAAAATCCGCCGTGGCTCTTGAAGACCTCTTTAAAAATCTAGAACACCGAGGCCAAAGACCGATTGTTATTGATACGAGCTTCCAGACAATTTGTGTGAAGAACTCGAGTTAGAAGAACACTGAGTTCAACATTTTCAAACCCTTATATACGACAACATTGTGCTTTTCACCAGAAAAGATTGTTTTCAAAGCTCTGAACATTGTTAGTTTGAAAATATAATTAAAACTATAATTAAGGTTAATTTATTACAACACCTAACAGCCATTTTAATTTTTTAATTAATCTTAGTGAGAGGTCAGTTTTCAACTGGACTTACCTTTCTTAATTGTTACCTTTCTCGAGACCGGTTCTTCTAACTAATATCTATATACGGTCAAAAAGGCATTACTATTGTCGGAGGGTATTTTGTGTTTTTTTTTAATTTATTATTTTTTTCAATCATGGTACCAACATAATGGTGAACATCTTAGCAATTATTACGTATACTATTACCATTTTTTTTGCATTCATACTAAGTATAAAACATTTGTTTGAACTTATAATTTTTTTTCTTAAAGCATAAAATATTTGTAATTAAATACATTTTGAAGAATTCCTAATTAGCGTGTACAACTATAAATAAAGAGTCCGAAAAAATTTAAAAGTGCTTAAAGCTTAGTTTTGTTTTAATAAAAATGCATTCTTTTAGAGAAAAGTAATTAAAATCTTTGTTTCCTGCGTATGTAGAGTTTAACAAAAAATATCTGTAAACCTTGACAAAACATTTTATAATGGGCTTTCAATTTATATAGACAATTCCAGATAATTGTATACATATAATGCCCCTGCTACTTAAAATATTTGTAATTAAGTACATTTTGAATTTAGCGTGTAAAACTATAATTAAACACTTCCAGGATATTTAAAGGTGCTTAAAGTTTTGTTTTATTATTATAAAAAATGCAATCTTTTAAAGAAAATTAATTAAAATTTTCGTTTACTGCATCTGTAGAGTTTAACAAAAACTGTCTGTAGGATAATATCAAACCTTTACAAACATTTTATAATGGGCTTTCAACATATATAGCCAATTTCAGATAATTTTATACTTATAATACTCCTGCTACTTCTTTAGAAAGTCTCACACTTTCACAAAAGGTCACTGTGTCAATAATAGTCAATCAGGACGGAAAGATTGATAGCTAGAGCGGAGCATGCCGCCCGGCAGTTCTGGCGATTGTTGATTGATGAGGCGTTGCCAAGCAGGTGCTCTCCGCTTCCAGATTACACAGTTGTGTTGTGTCTAATTCATTATTGGTGCTTGAGTAAGGCCATGAATGTCGTAAAATTATTACACCATAAATCCGCATTAAGCGGCATTGCTAAAACCTTAGCAGTGTGGAACAACATGAACTGTTGGTAGAATAACCTGGTAAAGGTGTTATTTTATGGTATTTAAAGAGTTATTTAACACTTTTTGGACCGAATTGTTGAACTTTTAGCTATTGTTATTGGTAAGCAAAGATCCTCTTTAACTATATTCTTATAAGTTCATTTTATCCGCGAATATTTTCCTCTGTAAAAATTAAAGGCAAATATTTCTTGGTATTTATGAAGGACAAAATATTTTTTCCTAAAATAATTATTATAATTTTTTTATTTTTTCATTATTTCGTCTGGATTTGTTCATTTTCCAAAAGTTTTATTTTACATTAATCGTTACTATCCGGAAATTTGTTCTACATTTTTGAATCTGTGTTATTAACTAACGCATTAATGTTTTACAAATCAATATGTGAATTTTAAAACATAAATTTTTTAATAGTCTTTTTGGAGAAACTATTTTAAAAATAGATATTTAGATCATTTAATATGTTGATGTGATAAAATTTTAATAATAATAATTACAATGAATTTATAACATTTTAATTCATTAATTTTCCTCGCAAAACATTTAATTAAGTGGTATTTTAAATAACTTTGCTTACTTTATTTCTAATAATTTCCTTGACCAAACATTCTTAGCAATGATGTTTAAATGAAATAGATGAGTAATTATTCGAGTTTTATTGCAAGTTATTGTAACTGTATTACCAACCTGACGTGTGGTTTGATAGTCGAAAAGGAACATATGCAGATATGGGTTTATATAGAGCTATTGAGAAGTGGTATTTGTCGTGCAGTGGAGTCAGTTTTAGGGCAAAGTTTGAACGAATGAGATTAAAATGAGCTTGCACACATGCACTATTTTAAGTAGCTTTATATTGAAGTTATAAAATCGGGACCAGATAGACGTGCAACTTTAGCAGCAAGCTTCTCCGAACGACCTTGACATGACGTAAGCCTACTTATATGCGTATGCTTGTACAAGCACACTTCAAGCATACCCTGCAATACTAAGCCATATCCATCCATTTGTACCACCCAGCCTACAAGCTTTACATTTCCAGCTTAGGCTTAGCGCTTTACAACCCTTTTATAAAGATATTAAACAGCCGCAATAAAAGCCAACAAATAATATTAATAAAAGGCCTTTATGTGTATACATATATATATATTCTTGGGTATCAGTGAAAAAATATAAGAGAAATACAAATACAAGAATAATTGATTGAATTATACAATTCCAAACTTTTCGTTGGCAAACAGTACCAACATCGTCAGGAATAATAAGCAATATCAAGCATGCAAGTGTTAGATAGATCCAAGTGATTGGGGGGGGGGGGTTAACCTCAACACTCTGAGTCGTTTAAAACAGAAATAAACTGACACTGAAACACAATAATTTTCAAGCAACGCAAAACAAACAACAATAAAAATAAATACAAACTACGGTAATATGTTCAAATTCCGTTCATTTTCTAAATGTATTATACATTTTCTCTCTTTAAAGCGAAAAGTTTTATTTTTAAGGTTACGGTACAATTCTTAAGTGAAGGTAAATTTCTATAATAAAAGTAATTATATACGATGTTAAGTCTTAAATACGATGTTTTGTACATTTACATCAGATTTCTGTCAGTTGTATTACGATTGATCATCCATTAAGGTAGCCGGAAACATCCATACAGCAATCACATTATTCAGGACTCAGGGCATTTTTAATTTATTGCTTTGTTTTAAAGGCATACACGTTATTATCACATTTTTATAGAGGGCTGAGAGTATCGCTAAAATGTAAATAAAATACAATAATCTAGATGTTTATATTATAAAGAGTATTGTACGTATATAGACCTCCTTTATGTTTGGACGTGTATTCTAACTCCGAATTTCAATAAGAAGAATCAAAAAGTTTAATTGACCAGGAGGAGTCAACGCAGGACAACGGAAAAGACATGAAATTCCCCTGAACTTGAAGCTTCTGCAATGTCGACATGCATCTGAGACAGACTTTTGTCTACTGACATCCAAGCCACATAACTCTATGTATTTCGAAAAGGTTTTTCATTCTGGTTCGATCTTCATTTCTGTGAAGCTGTTCTATCGAAGAGTATTTCAGTTATTTACAGCAAAACAAACACGATTTTAAAGCTTAAATTTGTTGTTTTGGTATAGAGACACGTGGCATTAGTATCCCATTTGCGTAAAGGACATTTGCAGGTAAGTAGTAGATCGAATTGTAAAAGACACGTAAATCCATTGGTCTAAATGTCTGAGATAGACCTATTTCTAATTACAAATGGCCACCATAGCTACACGTAGTTGATACCTGTTTTTTAAACTAATTTATTAAAATATACTATTTTCTAATTGTTCATCAGTTCAGCGCATTTAATTTCGTCTATCGCAATAAACACCTTCCGTTTAAACTGTCCAACGTTGAAGCCAATTTACTTTTAACGTCTCCAACAGCAACCAAATTAAAAGACGAACCCTCCTGGTTCAGTTTGTCTAAATTGAAATTTGTTGTATCAGAACAGAATAGAAATTCTCTAATTGTGATTAATTATCTTTGGATGGAGATCATGGGACAGGGTTGAACAGTTGTGTACGGTGCAAGTAGTTAAAGACAGCGTTTAATTAAATTGCCACTGTAAATTGGCGCAGCCGCCCCTATTGCCAACAGATGTCGCCCCCAACACTTGGAATTCTTCAAGTTATTATGAATCGTACTCGCCCACATTGCGAGGATTATTAAGTAAAATATTACAGTACCTTGTGCTTTTAAAGGCTTAAAGTTGTACAGCTACGTTTAAACTGTAGTTCTAAAAGTATATATTTCACTTTTTAAAGAGGAAATTAACGGAATTTTTTTTCTAAATATATTTTAATAACCACAGATAGTTTTACGATGTTGGATTATAAATCTACTTTTAATTTATATATTTTCTGGATTATCATGGTTTTAACGAAAAATAAAAATGTCTTCCACGAAACCCAATCACTATAAGTATCGGTACTTCAAAGTTATTCTACGCTCTAATATTCCTATATAACATCATGCACAGCTTGTCTGTGCTAATACGCGCATAGCCTAACTGTAGTGCCCTAGAGAATATACCTCACTACTTAAGGTAATTAGGTGTTATGTTTATTCTGCTATGGCTAATTATACATTGCTTAAATTTATATTCCTATTTATTTATTCACTATTGAATAATAGTAGTAAGTTTTAATAATATTTAATAATAAGCGCACCTTTTACGGTTTCTTATCGACCCTTAATACAACCCCCCTAATAAATTCGTGATTGCATAATCTATATATCTAACTATAAAAGTAAAACTTAGACACTAGTTACGATGCTATACATCAAATACATACAAATAGTGTAAACGTTTAGGAAAAAGGAATAATTTTTGCACTTGTAAAATGTCTTTGAAACATAATTTGAAAAAACAGAAAATAAATCTTGTCCCAACAAGAGAAATACAGTAATAAAGTGGAAAATATCTGTAGCTTCAACATCGCGTCACAAGTCATTTTAACTGAAAGGTTGACATTTGCCATTCAAACAAACATGTATTTTATACGGGAACTATATTTCTCTTTATTTTAAACATATATTTATATATTTTTAAATTTAATTTTGAACACTACAAATAAGTTATTACATTCAAAGTTATATCCAGAGTTGAAAAAAAATATATTACTTAAGAAAATGATAAAATTTAATGATGTTATAAATGTATATATTTTGTTTAGTTTATTCTTCATAGAGTTTGTTTATTAAGATGCAGTGGCTATTTTTCTTTCCCATTATCGTCAGTATTATTGAAATCAATTGGTAAAATAATGTAACTTAGATCAATAAGTAACAATACTTAGATCTACAGTATGAATTTATTTCACAAAATAATAATTGTAATTTAAATGTTTTAGTTATTGCTATTTAAAAACGTTTTAACAATGATTCTGACGTTTTTAAATATTTTCCACGGTTTTATTAAACATTGTGAAGTAGTTATAAAATAACGCGCTTGGGTTAATATAGGGTCACTAAAATAACAAATAAATTTTGTATCAAATATTGTTTACGTGCTTTCTCAATTATAGAAGAAATATTGTGAATGTTAGTTTGATTGAGTAGGATTTAATTAAGAACTTCCGTGGAATATTTTGAGTTACAGAATGGTTTCGCGTATTAATGACCTAATTTCATGTGTTTAATGAACTTAACTTAATATGTAGTCCATTACGTTTGTGTATTTTTGTGTAAAACTATATACACTATCGAAATGTAATTGGAGGTATTTTTATGTATAGACTGTATATACTCCAGCCAACGAATGATCAAAATAAGTAAAGGGGGAAACGTTTGGAACACAATTTTTGACTTTGTAACTTTGTTTGGACTAGTTAGGTGAACATATCAAAACTTCCCACCCGTAGCTTTTGTTCGGTGGGCAATGGGGTTTTAAGATAATATTTTTCGGTTTTTCGCCTAAACCTATACGACCTATGCAGTAACTATGCGACCTAGCGAAATGACTACTCTTTATAAAATGATAACCGATTAAATTTTCTAATAGTTTTGCCCAGTAAAGGTTTTCAATATCTTGTACAGCTTTCGAACTATCCGCTCTTGAAAGTCTGCACTTTTGGAAAACAAAAATATTTGGCTCATATTCTTTTTGCCCTTTTTGACCTATAACTCTTCAACTATGCGCCTAAACACAAATATCGGCCATTAGAAACAAATCTAAAACAAATGTTGTAGAACATTGAATTTCCTTCAATAATGTATAACACACACACACACACACACACACACACACACACACACACACACACACACACACACACACACACACTCACACACACATACATATATACATATATACACATGTTTTAGGCCTATAGCTTACATTATTGTAATTTTCGTAATTATTGTAAAATTTAATGATGTTGGTACTGTTTACTAACGAAAAGCTTTGGATATAAATTAATAAATATTCTTATATTTGAATAACCTATGTTGTTTTGAAATATATATATATATATATATATATATATATATATATATATTTATAGATTTATGACAATCATACCAAAACAAGGATACAGCTGACATTGCCAAGCTCACTAATTGCTTTGAGAAATTTTCTCCCTTTCCAGAGGCCAGTGTCGTCATATCTATCTTGACAGGAGCGTTTGGAGATAAAATGATCACCTGCTACAATGCCGTTGCACTTGGTAAGCAAGAAAAGGCTAAAATGTTTTTTTTTTTTTTTTTTTTTTTTATTTTTAAACTTGGGAGCGGGTTTGAATTGCCCGAAGCACTGCTACCTTAAGGTATATTGTACTTACCTCCCTGATCTAGTCAAATAACCCCTTCCCTCTTACCAGGTTTAGGAGTTTCCTGACTAGAGTTTTACCTTCAGCATCCACCAAAGCCGTTCCATCACCAAAGAGGTTGAAGCGCCTCTCAGCAAGTACTTCACATCTGTAAATAATGTGTGTGGCAGTCTCCAGTTCTTGCCCGCATAATCTGCACACTGGTTCATCTTTGTAGATACCCATTTTATGCAAATGTTTCCTTAGTCCACAGTGTCCCGTGAGTAGACCTGTGGCTATCCTTAATTCCTGCCTAGACAGAGAGATGAGACTCTTCTGCAGCCCCAAAGAAGTTTTCCTAAGGGTTAGCTTACTGTGTCTCATCCCTTCGGCCCTGATCCAGTGCTCACAGTGTCTTT
Organism: Prosapia bicincta; assembly: GCA_036971475.1. Classification (NCBI taxonomy): domain Eukaryota; kingdom Metazoa; phylum Arthropoda; class Insecta; order Hemiptera; family Cercopidae; genus Prosapia; species Prosapia bicincta. Next base: position 37,115,606 of record JBAIZL010000003.1, read on the forward strand.
CAGCCATCCACCGGATTGGCTCCGGTCCAATCAAGACCCCTCCCTGGCCAGCGCATCTGCGGCTTCATTTCCAAGTATTTCCCTATGCCCTGGCACCCAACCTATCTTGATTTGATTGTGCCTTGCCAGAGCTTGTAGGTTAATTAGGCACTCCCTGACTATGGCCGAGGTGACCACGTGTCCGTTTAGTGCCTTAACTGCTGCCTGACTGTCGGAGAAAATAGAAATCCGGATCCCATGTGTTTCCCTTCTCGCTATCTCTCCCAGACAGGCATTTATAGCATATACTTCGGCCTGAAAGACAGAGGTATGCCTCCCCAAGGAAAAAACTAGTTCTACCCTTGGGTTTTTACAATACACCCCCGCTCCAGTGCTGAAGTCCATCTTGGAGCCATCTGTGTACCAGATCTGAGCTCCCGATGTTAATGTCCCTGACCATTCCCTCACAGTTTGATAGACCTGGTCAGGTGCAAACATTCGAGTAATTTGACCACGCACTCGATACTCATATGTCCCGAGACATCTGGGAGGTTAGCCCAGTTGCTCGAGCTGCGCAATCTCCATGCCGCCAGCCTCGCCTCTCCCCTAAGGACAAGCTCAAGGGGAGGGAGGTTAAGCATTACTTCCATTGCTGCACCTGGTGTAGTTGACATCGCTCCCAGTGTGCACAGACAGGCCAATCTCTGGATAGAGCTCAGTTTAGCTCTTGTCTGTGCCTGGTTGGCCTTTGTCCACCACACCAGAGCTCCATAGGTAATCATAGGTCTTATCACCCTCAGATACATCCAGTGCATAATTGATGGCTTCAGTCCCCATTTCTTACCCACCATTCTTCTCACAGTCATCAGTGCCCTTTTGGCCCTGTTAACTGTCCTCTCAAGATGTGGGTTCCAGGTGAGTTTCCTGTCCAGAGTAACTCCCAGGTACTTCACCTCCCCCACAAACTCAACGTATTCACCAAACAAACGGGGCATCCTGGTCGTCAGATCTTTTCGCTGTCTGGTGAAGTTAATGAGAGCAGTCTTTTTTGGATTTACCCTAAGGTTCTCCTTTTCACATCACTCTTCAATCAGTCGTAGAGAATTTCTGATTACCTCAAGGACTGTATCAGGGAATCTGCCCAGGATCAGAACAACTATGTCGTCCGCATATCCTAGACAGAAGTACCCCTGTTCATTCAGGAGTTCAATAAGGTTATCAACCACTAGGCACCACAACAGAGGAGAGAGAACTCCCCCTTGTGCACAGCCCAGACTTGTCTCCGCCCTTCTGACCTCCCCTGCCACCTCTACAGAAATGCTTCTGTTTGTTAACATGGAACTTATCCAACCACAAGTGGTTGCATCCACTCCATGACGTCTTGCACCACTTACCATCGTCTCCACTGAGGGGTTATTGAAAGCCCCTTCAATGTCGAGGAAGGCACCTATGGCACAACCTTTCTTGGCGATCATTTGCTCAATCCTACCAACCACTTGATGGAGAGCTCCCTCGCAGGATTTCCCCGGTTGATAAGCATACTGGTTCCAATGCAGTGGTTTTATGGCCAAAGCACCCCCCCCTCTAATATGCCTATCAACCAGTTTTTCAAGTCCCTTAAGAACAAAGGACATGAGTGTAATAGGTCTGTATCCTTTCCCTTCCGATTGGTTACCGGTGGGCTTAGGTATAAAGACCACCTTACTAGATTTCCAGGCTGCCGGCACATGCCCTAGAGCAATGCTTAGCCTGTATAATTTAGTAAGTACCAGTACCAGCAATTCCATTCCCTGCTGCAGCAGCACAGAATAGATCCCATCTGGACCTGGAGATTTGTAGGGTTTAAATGTGCCAATAGCCCATCTTACCCTTTGTGGAGTTACTATCCTCCTTGCCACTTCCCAGTCCAATGTTCAATTCGCCATTTTCTAGTATCAACAGTGAGATCATCGATCAAAATGAACGACGAAAAAAGATTCTTGTGGATTCATTCTTGCTATTCCGACATATATCTATAAAAAAAAGATTTAAAACTGTACATGGAATCCGAATTAGCTGCTTTTCCCTTAGCCCTATTCAGTGAAAGTGGGATGAGGAAGTCAGCCCAGTACAAACTATTCAACGCAATGACAAAGAATGTATGAGTCGCACAGTTGTATATCTTATTTGACGGATTACTCCTCTTCCATAAAACGATAGATGCCAAGGTATCGGCAACCTGCGAATTCTGCATCCCCTCTATGAAGAAGAACTACCACGGAAGGAGATATATTTTAGTTTTGACGGCTATTCCTCATCAATTTCAAGCACGACAGTGCGAAGTGCAGCAAACACTCTAGCGAATCAGCCAGTCTGCTGACATTCATTAAACGGAAGACAACAAAATAAACGTCAAACAAGAAGATTTTCTGTCGAACAAGTTCAACAATAGCAGGCTCCTCAAAATGCTTAAGGTGAAATTTGAGAACAATTGGATCAGGGTCCTTCAATCAGAAAGTAATGCGGAAATTCTGATCGTAGATACGGCTGTCGGCATTGTCGGTTATGATGTCGACCTCATGGTCCTCTTGATGCCTAAAGCCTATGAGCATGAAGACAGTATTTCCATCAAGCCTGCACGTGGAGAGGTAAGGGAATCTTCTCGTTCCAAGAGGTTTGCAACAAGGTTTCAAGGAAATGCTGTTTTGAAAGGCATTGTAGCATGTACACATCATCTTAATTATTAATTATAATAAAATTTCGCTTTAATTGCAAACATTAACCAAATTTAGTACAGCAAACAAACGCAAAAAGTCGTAGTTTTATGTTAAAATAAAAATCCGTGTAGAGGGTGGACTGTTATTTTCATCCCTGTTGAGGTTATGCCCAATTCAGCGAAATATACGTCACTTCCCCCACTCTTAATATATTCATCAGATCCTTTCATTGGTCATACCTAATACGAAACCTGAAAGCATGGCCCAGATTACATTACAACAAGGCTCATATAAAGTCCGACATTTTAAATCAAGCTTCCAAATTATTTCCCTTCCTTTTTATCTTTCGTTTTTTCCACGTCGATGACGTGAACAGCTTTAATGTACGAAAGTGACGTCACAGGAATGTGACATGGTTGCACTTTACACCTATACTTTGCACATCTTATACTGCTTGACATCTGATAAATTATATCGATACATCTGCAAGTTGTTCCCTCCAATATACTTATATCAACGTATTTACATTGCAAATACAATTTAAAGCGCAAACAGCCTCACCCCAGTATTCCGGCTCCTTCTTGGAGATACTAGCGGTGCGTGAAAAATGCCCTTTTTTGTACAAATGTTATACGTTTTGAAAATATATAAAGGAGTAAATAGACTATTCGTCGAGTAATATAATTTCTGTAGATTTAATATTATATCATTAGGATTTATTTGAAAAAAAGACACTTATCCAGAAATAAGTCATTCGGGTAGTACACCAATCTGTTTTAAAAGGAATCAAATATTTAGAAAATTAATAATAGCCTAATTTTTAAGAAAAGTACAGTTTCAAGAAATATAGGTTTAGTTATAAGAAGCTTGGCTGTATAAACTAAAGCAATACAATACCAAGATAGTTAAAGTCTAAAGGTAAATATGTCCTTGACTATGGAAATATCGTTATATTAAAATGAACATGTATATAATTTTTTTAAATTCTCTTTGATCACCGTAACAAATACGTTGATGGTTTTTTTCTTTTGTTTTTCTGGTATTAATTATTCACTTCGAACACTATGAAATTGCAATTGTCTTTAAATAAAAATAAAAATTAAATTAAATTTCTATGAAATTTAATTAATATATGTTATTAATAAATAGCATTTCCCTTATAATTTATTGTTACCAGAAAGCATTCATTACATAGTTAAACGACGCTTAAAAAAGATTTTTTTTTTAAATACAGAGAATGAACCTATTTATTAATAAATCTTTACATTTTTAATTTATGCAATTTATATTTTTATTATTCCTTTAAATACATTACCCTACTTTTAGAAAATTCTAAAATTACTAGTCGCTCAAAATAAAATATTTCAGTTAAACAAAAAATAAATTATTAAAAACTATATATTTTCACTTTATACTAATATAAAATGTAAAGTAAAATTACCTACTAGTAAGAAAACAGCCTTTGGAATTACAAGTAAAGGCTATTATAAATATCCTACTAATATAAATTGTGGAAGGTAATATAACATATGATAAAAAAAACAACTTTTGGATGGAATTATACGTATTTAATCACACAATTTAATACATTTTATGATATTTACTAGAATATACACAAAATATTAAATAACCCCTCAAATAATCTTCAATTAAAAAACATTGTGTAAACCATTGTAATGTTTAGTTTGGGAATATTTTTGAATCAATCCTACTTTAGTCTCGTTTCCTTCAAAAGTTAGTACTAGAACCTCCTCCTTCCGTTGCTCAGATACCTAATATTTAGTTATATAAGGACATATACGCTGGTATCATAAACCATTTATTTGTTCTTATTACACTTTTGCTATTACTTGCGACCAGACGTTTTGTAACTAAAATTTGATAAATTGTTAACTTACACTTGGAGGAAACGTTTTCTCCTCCCAGTCGTAAGACGAAATCGTTTCCTCTAAGTGTAAGTTAACAATTTAACAACTTTTAGTTAACAAAAAGTCTGGTCGCAAGTAATAGCAAAAGTGTAATAAGAAGTAACAGCCAGCTCGTCATGAACAGCAACACGATTTCGACATTTGTTTGTATTTACCCAACTGTAAATGAGGAAAAACACAAATATCCTGTTAAAGGAGTTAAATAAACGATAAAATATAAACTTTTGATAAAGTTTATTAGTAAAACCTGTATGACATCAAAACAAACAGTATTCGTTTCTCCTTTCATGTTAATTGTTTGAAATCCAAATAACTCAAAGTAGCCTAACCAAACGAATAAGTTTTTCTGGTTTATGTTAGAATAATTGAATTACATTATATTAAAATGTTTAGAAACAAACAGATGCATGTTGTTTTATCAGAACATACGTGTTTTAGTAATACAAACATGTTTTTTGCAACACATATCAAAGTATACATTTAAAATATGTATTTTTCAATATTTACCTGTAATATCAATACAAAGTAATATCGATATTTCATATATAATATCGAAGCCTGGTATTAATATCTTCTACCTGATACAAACTATGCCACATTATTTACATACGTAAACCTATAATATAAATAATTTTATAATAAACACATATATTTATTTTATAAAATTAATCTGTGTGTAAAATCCTCCACATCAATGGTAGAAATAAATCGATTTAATGAGTGGCCTTTTAACTAATGTATTATTAAACAAAGAAAGATTTTTAAATTGACTTTATTTGCGATAAATTTTTGTTTAGAAGGAGAGAATGACAGCACCTCTTGAGAGTAGGTGAATTCAAATACAAACGGTTCATCACACTTCTCTCGTGTCAAGAGCGATTTCTTAAATGCTCTTGAACTGGCTAAAATTATAGGGTTTTACCAAAAGAATCATTGGTTACTCAAGAAAAAAATCAATAATGATATGTTTAGAAGTGAATTTATTAAAAAAATTAACTATTAGGAGTTATTATAATATAAAAGTGAAACATTCTTTATTTTACGTTGTAAAACATTTCTGGGTGCATTATTTTTGTTTATAGTTGTTTATAGTTATTCACTTAGACGAAGTGTTCTAACTGACGGTATTCAAGGAAATCCTCCATTGGAAAACTCTCGACAATCCTTTACCCGCATTGAGCGATGCATACCAAAGGCGACATTCCTCCGTGGAGACAACTGTCAAGAGAACAACTTCTGAATAAAGTTAAACTTATAGTACTTGATAGGGGGGGAAATATTCTTGAATAATAGTCTCATACAGAGTTTTAGTTAACGAATTTAATTTTGATGACGTAAACACGGAGATTTTAATGCCGAAATGATAACGTTTATCAAATATTAGTTTTGTGCCAATTTCATGTACATAGTTTACGTTAACTATATCCTTCGAAATCAGTGTCTATGTTGTTTAACCTCTTATCAACGATTATCTTGATAGGACCAATCTTGTCTTCCTAATCTCTTCCAATTGGCCATTGATATCAGTTTAAAATATTAAAGTTTTGTATGTGTAAATTTTTCACAGGTCAGAAAGATCGGCTCTATTTGTTATTAATATTTTATTCCTTCTATTCTATTAGCTTCATATTCTATCATCTCTCTCTCTCTCTCTCTCTCTCTCTCTCTCTCTCTCTCTCTCTATATATATATATATATATATATATATATATATATATATATATATATATATAATATATATATATATATATATATATATAATATATATATATATATATATATATATATATATATATATATATATATATAAAGAAATAGGTCAAAATACAAATACAAGAATTATTGAATTGTTTAATATTTCTGATGATGTTGGTACTGTTTGCGCAACGAAATGCTTTGAATTGTAAATTTAATAATAATTCTTGTATTTTTATTTTGACTTATTTCTTTATTAATACACAAGAATACATATTGCGATATATATATATATATATATATATATATATATATATATATATATATATATATATATATCAAATACATTTCTTTTAACCTATAGTGGGCGACAATTGATGTTAATACAGTTTTTTTCAAATATTTATTCAATAATTACATTACAGAAATTTTAGGGGTCTAGGTCGGATTTGAACTGAGTGTCTTCATCTTTGAAGTTTACCGATTTGGCACTGTGAAAACTTCCCCATCGCTAAAACGTTACTTCTCAAAGATGTATACGAATTTTTGTTGTCGTCAAAACCTTCATTGCACAACCTTAAATTATTGCCATGGCTACCATACAATATCCTAAATAATTCTCTAGGATTAAAAGTTAATGAAAAGAACAAAATAAACAAACAAACTGGATTAACGGTATCGAACCTTGATTCACAAACGGACAATGCGAAAGGAAAGCGAAAAGAAGGTACAACAAAATGGAAGCGACGAAAAAAAGCGTATAAATAGTAACAAACAATAATAAAAGTCCAACACCATACATAGGAAGGAAAATGGAAAACTGCAAGGAAATTCGCTTTATATTTTGCCACCTAACATTGTTATTCTGTCACATGTTTATACAGAATAGAGAGAGTTGTTTACCAGCTGCGCAATCTAGTAATATATGCCACTGGATTTGTCTGTCTATGCAAGTATACTTTGTCCCTTTTTTTACTATTTTCATGTTTATTTTTGTTCAAGAGGGAATCATCGAATCACATGTTTAGAGTCACTTATTTAGGCTAGCAGTAATCTTCTTTAGGGGATATTACTATCTTATCATTGTTATAAAGAAATGGCTGTCCTGTCTATGAAGGTTAAGCAACAGTGGATGTGGAAATCGCTTTAAGTGAGAATATTGCCCAAACAATAATATGCGATAATTTCTCACGGTTTAAAATTAAGTTGTGGTAAGTCAAATTAAACATCTTTGAAACCAATAGCGTGCCTCCAAAACGTATATTCAAATAAAGTAATGTAATTTTAATAAAATAATACAACTTAAAAAATATAGGGGTACTCAGGTAATGTCTGTCCACACAACTTTGTCGTTGACCCTCTGCGCCACCAAGTAGAGTTTCAACCGTCCCTACAAGATATCGCCATGATTGGAATATTTAATATCGCCAGATAACCAAAATGATCTGCCGTTACTACATCGTAGGCAAGGGAAGCCTGGATCGAAGTCTGCGAGGCCCATTCAGTCCTTGTGGCTCTGGAGATAGTCATGGCCGGTCGTCATCGAGAAGCCCATCAAGTTTGTATGATAAAATATTAGTCTCGTCGTGAATGTGATAAAAATAGTCAATCCCAAAATATGTGTATCTTCAAAATTAATTTCCAATAATAATAAAATTTTTAATTAAAATAAATTTCAAGAGAAAGTAATTTAGGCTACTTTCTGTATAATACTTTATACTGCAACTATCTGAGAAGTTACTATTTATTAGGAATACACTATGGTTGAATATTATTAATAAATACTCAAACACCTCTTAAACACTTTTTTTATTTTACTAATATGCACATATCAGTTACCAAGTGGCCATTGTCAGAGGGATAACATACAAAGAATGTTACATTTCTAACTGGATGTCAGGAGCAATAAATTGTTAAACAGCTTCGAAAGTTTATATATTAGTAAACGTTACCATGATATTTTATTAAATTCTGATAGAGGTCCTATTCCTTGTTCAGTTTTGTATTCACTTGTTTCCAAATTTTTTAGTTTAGAATTCATTATATTATTGCTTTATATTTTAATATGTTGACTTATTTGGAGTGGGGGTAACTAGTTCCGTAGTTCCGTGAATAGGGTATCTTTGTACCTATTCAAACGTTTGCGTGATATCCTTCTGAGGATGGTTACTTGGTGACTGAAAAGTATATAATGGTAAAATAAAAAAAAGTATTGTGATTAAGAGGTTTTTGATATATATACTTTCAGGGGTTGTAATATATTGAAAATGTGTTGTAAATATGAAAAAAAAATTTACCTATATTATTAACACATAGTCTTACAGATTCCTTAATCAAAATCTTTTCAAGTAGATAGCACCTTTAAAACAATTCACACTCCCCGAAGTATATTTAAGCTGAGGGTAATACTTGGTTATTTGGTTTTTATACGAATCTAGGGAATTAGTTTCCTAGGAGATTTAAGTTTACAGAGTTTGTAGGTTGCGGTTTTAAGTTCTAATTTCCCACTTAGGTCATTATCCTACATTTGGCGGACTCGACCGGGAACCTGCGAAGGTTATTATAGTAGAGAGAATGGCAGAATAGTTGTTAACGTAAGATGATATAAATACTAGGGAACTGTCAAGAAATAATAGCAAATAGCTGAATGATCCTTTAAATAAAATAGGGGTCACATACCCATATAAATACCCACACATATACATACCCATATATATATATATATATATATATATATATATATATATATATCGCAATATGTATTCTTGTGTATTAATAAAGAACATAAGTCAAAATACAAATACAAGAATTATAATTGAATTTACAATTCAAAGCTTTTCGTTGGCTAACAGTACCAACATCCTGTTAGTCGTGATTTATTATATATATATATATATATATATATATATATATATATCGCAATATGTATTCTTGTGTATTAATAAAGAACATAAGTCAAAATACAAATACAAGAATTATAATTGAATTTACAATTCAAAGCTTTTCGTTGGCTAACAGTACCAACATCCTGTTAGTCGTGATTTATTATATATATATATATATATATATATATATATATATATATATATATATATATATATATATATATCGCAATATGTATTCTTGTGTATTAATAAAGAACATAAGTCAAAATACAAATACAAGAATTATAATTGAATTTACAATTCAAAGCTTTTCGTTGGCTAACAGTACCAACATCCTGTTAGTCGTGATTTATTATATATATATATATATATATATATATATATATATATATATATATATACATATGTATATATATAATAAATTAAAATATTTCAAAAACAAGAATACTTTTAATGAATATATAAATAAATAAATATATATATATATATATATATATATATATATATATATATAGGCCTATATAAATAAAAATAAATAAACTATACTTCCTGGGATGTAAATGATAATAATATAATATGAAGGTAAATATAAAAAACGATCACTCTAAATCTCACTACACCCTAGTTTATTAAAACACATAAACTAGTTTCGACGACGATGACACCTTCATCAATGCTTGGGCACTACTAACAAACTTCATCAAGCTACATCAATGTAAATTAACGCTAGGCTTCGTATCGTACAGCTAAAACGAGCCAGATAATACATTGAAAAGTCAAACAATAAGACCTCCTAACCTGGAGAACCTATTTGCTATATATTTTACATAACTATTTCCTGTATCATCAATATACTAATTTTTAACAAGGCTAAAACAGTTTAAAAAAATAATTTTTATAAATAAACGCTGAAAACTATTCACTTATAAAATAGGTTTATTACAAGATTATAAATAAAAACAAAAAGTCAAGTTGATGTTCAATCAATGTTTATTAAAGTTTACACATTACTTGAAACATTTTAACTAGCAGCCCCAAACATTTTAACGCATTAAGTCTCAAACAGAAAACACAGTAATTAATTCAACTGAAACAACAAAATGTAATACAAACTCACAAAAAATGCTGTAATAGCATCTGTCTGGAAGAAAGTACAAACCATTGTGTCACGTTAAATACTAGGGTTGTGTAATGATAATAACACTCAATTCTAACCAATGCATGACTACAGTTGGCAGGAAAAAACATTCACAAGTTTCTCTTCCTCTTTCAAACATTTGAACACCCCTGTTATAATGTCATCAAATAAATTACTAATAAGAAGTACAAGTATTGGGATTATAGATTGAAGACGGCTTTGCAAGATCACTTGTTTCATCAAAATCCATTAGACATTTCTCTTTTCATAATGTCACACTGCCGTTTGAAAGCTATATAACGAAGGTATGCCTCAAAATAGATTTTAGAAAGTCCTGCCCCTAAAAAGGAGTTTTGACAAATACTCGTAACCTTCTCACTCCGTGGACAGTGCGTATACTTATAACATGTGTTATATATATATATAATTTTAAAATATTCCAAAGGTTTACCTTTTTGTGTCGGAGTATTAGGATAAAAGGGTTACCTCTTTACTCGCTGGATTCCTTGGAAATTCTCCAGAGCGATCGTGAATCCTTCACGCAGTCATCAGCCAAAACATTCCCACCCTCACATTTTGAGTTCTTTTCTGTGAATCTCGCAATTAACTTACTATTTAAATTTAAAAGCGAACGGAAAAATCAAGTAAAAAGTGAACAGCTGATTATAAACGGAGACCGGAATGTGCTGTCCTCATGCGGAGACTATTAACCACTAACATAGGTAAAAGTCAAAATAGTGAACTCAAAACCTTATCAAAAATTAGTTTTTAATAAACAAACACACAACATGGTTTCGGCAACGATGTCGCCATCCGCAGTGCTTGGCTACTACTTAGTGATTTATAACTGTTTTTGTTTCAGATCTAATAAGTGTTAAATTATTATTTTTTATTATTATACCTTAAAAAAATAATAAAAGTAGTAGCGAAGAACTGAGGAAGGTGACATCGTCACCGAAACTAGTTTGTTGTGGGTTTGTTTATAAAAAACTATTTCTTGGTGAGATTTTGAGTTCACTATTTTGACTTTTACCTTTGTGAATAGTTCTCACTAGCTAAGCTCTAATTAATTAAATAATATCAACTACTTGCGTCAATTACTGGTGTTTAGCGGCAATACAAAAAAAGGTACAATAACTACTGGCTTTCTTTGTTTAATAGTGTGAAAACTCCTACGTCACACATGCAAACGTAGGACGAGCTAATACTACTGTCATCTTTACGTTATCCATCAACATTATTCTCACTTCAGGGTGACTGAATTTATGTCACGTATTTATACACAATTGATAGTTATGTGACACATGAGGATAAAATCGGTTGAACAGAATTAAATATACAATACATAGATATAGAAGTACTACGTTTTATTATTTTTTACATACTATTAACTTTATAAAACATTCATCAAAAATTAACCTGGATGGCTAGGTCACCCCAGGGGATGGATGACGTCACGACCTGGGGTGATCCAGCTGTCTAGTCCCATTCTCTACTCACTTTGAGATGCATAATACTTCGTCTCACTGAACGTGGAGTGGTTGAGTCCGCCTGCGTTTCAAAATAATACTTCAGGATTTCCTAAAGTATTATTCTGGAATAATATAGGTGTTTACGGTATTGTGACGTCATTGCCGCCATGAAAAGGCCGTTTTAAAATGAATCTTTAACAATAGTAATATCTCTTCTGCGCGATGTGAAATAATCGCATCAAAGCTCATTTAGTGCTATTCAAGGTACAACGTAAGGAGCCAGACTATACATATCCTCCATAAGAATTTTAACTTTTCAAAATAAACTATGTTTAACTATCACGTTCATTTTATTATTAAAATAAATAAAACCTTCACAAAACGTAATGAAAATATCTATTTGTGTTTAAGAGGTTTTGTTTGGTAATTGAAAGGAACCCCAGAGTGGTTGTAACTAATTGTTAGTTTAAAATGAAAATATAGGTAAAATGTTCACCAATGCATTAAAGTTCATATAATAATTCATAATTAACCCATTATGTAACGATCTCTCGAACGTATTTTTGAAAAGCCATCATACAATAAAGGTGAAGAGAATGTCTGACAGCCGATTAATGTAGCTGAATGCTGCATTTAATTTGTCGACTTTATTTCAATTTATCTCTCAATAGAACCCCAGTTAGTTGTTTCTGGCTCTACTCAAATATATTTTGCAATACAGATTCTAAAATACGAAATGCTTTGGACTCCTTCATATAACCAAATTCCAACTAACCAAAATAGACGCACACAATGTACGCAACTTTCTAACCAAAATACGCAACATTCAACTAATCGAAAGTACACGGACTTTTGAAAGAAATATTGCGGCTATCCAAATACTTACACACGTGTTTAGCGATTAATACATACTTACAATCAAAAACAGATTTCAAGGAAATTAGAGTTTATTAATTAAAATACAACAACAAAACCAATGAGGAGAATATCCATAACCGGAAGACTTGACTAAATCGTTCAGAGACGTATTCACCCACTACACTCAATAATATTACATTCCCTCAGGCGTTGTTAAATAATGTTTTTTTGTTGTATGTGTTGAGTTCTTTGATTAATATACTGACCCTCTATTAAGGTGTTGCTAGTCCCTATTCCCTGTTTAACTTCGTTATTTTTAGAACATAATGTTTACCTTTTTATTCCAGCTTAATGTTTTGCAAGCATATTTTTTTAATTCATCCCATCATTTCTCCTGTACCACAGTTGCTACATGTTTCTGTCTATTTATACTTCTCCTGAGGTCGTATCCGCCTTCCCATTGGTCTCTTTCTCTTTATCATGCATTCCTTCATTACACTTTGATAAAGATCATTTATATTTATCACTTTCGTTATTGTACATAAGAGAACCAACGTAATTTCAGATTCCCAACCATGCACGTTGGTATGGTTACTCGTTTCTAAGCGAACACTACACTATTCTTCATGTCCTCACTCTGATTGCTTCAGTTTACAACACCGTATAGAATTTACAAATCATTTAATAATCATAAATGATTCATATATAATAGAATAGATGTTTTTATTCCAAAAAAATATGTATGAGTGTACGTACATATGGAGACATTATTTCGATATTTAAATCGACCGCGTTACAGTAAGTTAATCAAACTACAAAATATGATGAATGGGACAGTGTTTGTGCAAAGTATTCAACAAGTTAGCATGTTGCCGTCAGAAAGTTAATCCATCAAGTGGTGGACGTAAAGTGGACGTTGGGCACCCTTTCTAGTTGACAACAATAATCAGTGCTGAAGGAAAATCAAATGTTTCAGTGTTTAATCGTTAACAAGTAGACAATATTTATAGTTTAATTTTATTTCATTTTACCTCTAGTAGCAAATACTTCTCTTTTTCAGAAAATGTAAATGACGTCACAAGTTCCATAAATTTATGTAGATATTTTAGAAACATTTTTTAACAAAACAATTACAAGAATATTGAAGCTTGATAACTTTCGGTAACAAGTTGAACATAAAATACGATGAAATAACTGCAGATATAAACATAAACATAAAAATAAGTTTATTTTTAACAGATGTATCTGAAAGATGAAAAATCAAGAATGTATTCAATAACAAAAAACAACTAAATAAGAATTTTTTGAACTATAAATAAATAGTGGGTTACACAAATCAAAATAGAGGGTTATACAGAAGGTGTTCAAAGAATAAAACGGTAACTGTTATGACTTGTTCTTTAGAAGGGAAAATAATGAAAACAAATCGTATAAACACAGGTCTGGTAAACCTTCGTTAACAAAAAATTTCACTTGGATTTCTGATTCCTCATTGAAAAAAAATTCAACTGAAATTCGTGGAGAGTTATTTTACCTTTGAAATTATGTAAATTTTATGAAATGTATGTCTAGAATACATCAGTTTTCCTAAATGAATAAAAATTACGCATAAATTGTAAACCAAAGTCTTAGTAAATTTAAATCTGAACAGAATGATGTAAATTGAGTTCTTAGTAGACACACATAAATTTAGGAGATATATTTTTACATAATGCATGAATATGTAAGTTCATCAACTAACCAAACCATAGATAGCTCAACGTATTTTCAAGAGTCAATGAAGGAGGCATCGACAATGCTGAACATCATCCATCTTCCAGCGTGGAAACATCACGAGCCTTTACTCGCCATGATTGGTATAAACCAATATGTATTGAGCATATGATCAAATTTGTGTGAAGGAAACTAATGAATGCTATTTCATCTCTTGCATTAAAAATGTTCTGGTTTTAGTATTTATATCATTTGAAATTTCGGTGCTTTAGCTTATATGCTTAGCTGTGTACAAGGTTTTGCCTACGTCAGAGAATGGCAGTCGCCCGAAGTGGAAGAGTCTATATCTTAAAATAATAACTTCGAACTTGTTCACTATCCAAAGCTATGATCTAGGCAGTGAATGGCTCCGCGTTTAATGTATTAAGTATTTTTTCATAGGCTCTGAAAGAAAGTATACTTTCTTTTTGAGGGAAGCATCGTGGTGGGCGTGCCGAACTTACAATGTTGGCGGAGAAGTAACCTTAATGAAAGCGGCTTCTGTGATGAAATCCTCCGTCAACTAATACAGCAAGGCAGTATTTCTCATGGAATCTCAGGCGTAATGGTGTTCATGACCGACAGTTAACTTAACCGACGTTAAACACCAGAGCCACCTCAGTAAACCGGAAACCGGAACCGTTAATCCTTTCATGGCAAAATTGTAGGATACGTAAAGACCCAGTCGGAAAACCCCCACAGCTCTCAGACAACCACAACCAAGGCACCTATAACTACAACTAAGTCTCAGACTGAACTGTTCAAATAGTTGCAGCTAGAGGAAGAGTTTGAAAATCCCTGCTCCACAGGGCTTCATCCACTAGTCAGTGCTGGAACTAATGCCAGATATACCAAAAGTGAACGTTTCCTAGTAAGCAAATATATTAGACATTTTGGTGGTGTTATGGGAGACCTGCATAGGTTTATTTTGTAAATATTCTAACAACAAACAAGGCAAATAAATCTGCTATTAGATACAATGATTCGGCCTTGATCGATAAATCCCATTGATCTCGACCTGTGTAAGCCCTTGGATGTGGATGACGATACTAGTGTCTGTAAATACTAGTGATTAGTGTGAATTGAGTCTATTGTTATAGTATTTCCTATTTTTAATTAGTATCACTAATTAAAATCTAGATAAGAATGTTTAAGAAAATATCCTTGATGGTTTGTTTTTTGATGTAATCATTTCTAGTTAACATTGTAAATTATATATTGATACAGAGATTAATAAAAGTGTATTATAATTAGAAAAAGATATTTAAAAAATATATATATATATATTAACTTTATTTCTAAAATGTTCTCATAGGGAGTCACAGTGTCTCAGACTAAAAATGTTATCGTTTAAAGGTTAAAATCTATCCATGATATAGCCAAGTATGAAATTATTAGCTATATTTTAAAACTATAGAAAAACTAAAAAACTAAAAAACCAGTACACATTAGAAAATATAAAAAATATTTGAGGAATTTTTACCTAAACATAAGAGTTTCGTTCAACATTTACAATATTACGTAATATTAAACTTCGGAAACAGTTCTTTGTAAGATTTGTTTACAGATGACGAGCTGAAGGGGAGGATTAAACGCCCTCGTCTTCCATTGTTCACCAACTACGGTTAAATAATTGCGCAGTTGAGTTTGAGTCAGTCTGTATATTGACTCAGGTGGTTGTAAAACATTTTACCTGTACGGTAGTCTAAAAAAAGTTTTTTCTTTATTACTGTTCGTTTGTCTGCTACAGGGAGAGAACAAAGCTACAAAAACTTTATTTTTAGGTTTGTTTTTTGCATTTATAAATACATCTGCCTACTCCCCAAGCTTTTGTCGGTTACTTTATACGCGAAACGTGTATAATAATTTAAAAAAAAAACACACAAATGTTGGTAATAGACCCATCATTCTACCTCTGTTTATAATCAGTCCACTGCCGGCAAACGAACCGGCCCATGTGATACCATAATTCATTCCTCATTCCAGCTACATAACTAGTTACAGATAACTCTATTTCCCCTTAGTCTAATTCCATCTGTTCTCACATCTCCTGATTACAAAGGTAGCCACCTCTTTATGACCTCGATATGATTTCCGTAAATGTTATATATGCGATACTACTACGTCATGTTATATATGCGACACTACAACGTCATATTATATATGCGACAGTACTACGTCGTGTTATATATGCGACACTACTACGTCATGTTATATATGCGACAATACAACGTCATGTTATATATGCGACACTACAACGTCATGTTATATATGCGACACTACAACGTCATGTTATATATGCGACACTACTACGTCATGTTATATATGCGACACTACAACGTCATGTTATATATGCGACACTACAACGCCATGTTATATATGCGACACTACTACGTCATGTTATATATGCGACACTACTACGTCATGTTATATATGCGACACTACTACGTCATGTTATATATGCGACACTACTACGTCATTTTATATATGCGACACTACTACGTCATGTTATATATGAGACACTACAACGTCATGTTATATATGCGACACTACTACGTCATGTTATATATGCGAAACTACTACGTCATGTTATATATGCGACACTACTACGTCATGTTATATATGCGACACTACTACGTCTTGTTATATATGCGACACTACTACGTCATGTTATATATGCGACACTACAACGTCATGTTATATATGCGACACTACTACGTCATGTTATATATGCGACACTACAACGTCATGTTATATATGCGACACTACTACGTCATGTTATATATGCGACACTACTGCGTCATGTTATATATGCGACACTACTACGTCATGTTATATATGCGACACTACTACGTCATGTTATATATGCGACACTACTACGTCATGTTATATATGCGACACTACTACGTCATGTTATATATGCGACACTACTACGTCATATTATATATGAGACACTACAACGTCATGTTATATATGCGACACTACTACGTCATGTTATATATACGACACTACTACGTCATGTTATTTCCTTTATATCGTCCATCAAGAGATACGGAAACCTGATCATTGGAATGTTTCTACTGATCCCGAGTAGTTCTGGAAAAGCGGTCGAATTGCAGTGTCTCATTAGGAGTTCTTATTAAAGGGGTGGGTCGGTCACCAGCCCAGGGTTTTACCACGGGTCGTCTCGGGTCTGACGCTACTCTCCCAGGCGGGAGTCGCTACTAAGGATGAATTGGTGGGATAGTGGTTATATATGCTAAATTGGAGTTCCACATAAGGATCTATCTTCATGCTCTTCGACAAGGATGTAAAGTCTAAAGATAGGTACTCCATTCTTGTTT
This sequence comes from Prosapia bicincta, assembly GCA_036971475.1. NCBI lineage: Eukaryota > Metazoa > Arthropoda > Insecta > Hemiptera > Cercopidae > Prosapia > Prosapia bicincta. Next base: position 37,133,353 of record JBAIZL010000003.1, read on the forward strand.
TTCACCTCCTCTTCCTTCTGCACGTTTCAGCATAACACTCTCCCGAATGTAACCTCTATCAGCAGCTATAATGAGCATACGTATGCTCACATTAATTACCTACAATAGTAGTTGTTCTGTCTTAAAGCTGAAAAAGCAGTATAGAAAAGTAAATTCTTAAATAATTCAGGTTGACATAGAAGAGTTTTTTTAAAGTTTTAAACTTTTATTTTATAATTACAACTAATATAAATATGTATATACATATGACAGAATCACAATATTAGGTGGCAAACTAGAAAGCGAATTTCCTTGAAATTTTCCATTTTCGTCTGTATACAGTATATTGTGTTGGACTATTAGTTCTGCTTGTTACTATTTATTCGCTTTCTTTTAATCAGTTTTTAATTTATGAAGCTGATGGTTGTCTATAACTTCTCATTCTATCCTTCTTATGTATTGTGCATTAGCACAATATTATTTCGCTATTGCAAAACACCTTTCTCTTATAATTTTATATACATCTTTAAGTAATTTATTTCGAGCTATAGAAAAGTTGGTTTAGTGCCAAGGTGTTGGATTTAAACATGTAGGTCCTTAGATCGAATTCGACTGTGACATCAAGGATTTTAAATTAAAATTATTGAATAAATATTTGTATTAACATCAATTGTAGTCCACTATAGGTTACAATTTGAACATGATTGGATAACGTATGTTATTGGACCGTATTTTATTAACGAAAATATATACACATAGATTATATATAAATATATATATATATATATATATATATATATATATATATATATATATATATTTCTTTAACTTATAAGTTAATTTATATTCAGTTAGGACTATATCTTCAACAGTTTTATGAATATTTCGATTTTTTTGTTTGCATGAAAAGTTTTCTTCAAAAACCAATAATTGTACGTCCAATATTTTCTTTTACGAATTATTTACCTAAATAGCTTCTCATCCCCCCCCCCCAAACACTCACACTTAGACTGACAAGAACACAAACAATTTTTATTTATTTTCTTTTTATGTTCCTAAATACATATAAACACATGAGATAGAAAAAAATATAATCAAATTAACAATTACTACATATTTGGTAACAGAAGTAGTTTAGAAATTGCACTAATACTCTTAATAAGTATTGAAAATAAATCTTTAATATTTATTAGTCCACAAATAGCAATAAATTTGTTAACACTTTAACCCAGAAGAACATATAAAACTATAATGTTTTATTTATCTCCATAAGATATCCTGGTAAGAATGTGAAATTCAAAGCGTAAAGTTTCATTTTAGCTGAAGCCAAATTTAGTGCGCACGTGCGACAACAGAGAAGGCTTACCGTGGACAGATTCATCCATCATCACCACTTATAGCCCCTATAAACTTCACTGTCCAAAGGACGTGTATTTTTTTAAAACTAAACCTAGATTTATTTACGGATGCCCCTTAAGATCCTCGTGTCAGAGGATAACAAACTGGGCAGTAAACCAGGACGAAACGACGAGGATGTGAAATATGGGCACAGGTAGGTGAGTTGGTGGCAACAATGGGACCTGCTGTTTGTACTCTTGTGCTTTCTGTTTCCCATTATGTTCCATCATGTGGTTTTATTTTTTGTCCAACCTTATATTTTCATAAAATGTAGAAGAACAGTAGAATAAGTAGAAATGTACTAATGAATTCTTATAAAGCTTTAATACTACATAAATGAATTACAAGAGACTTAAAAAATGTCTAGAGTAGTAGGAAAAATAAAAGTAATTTTACATTATGTTAAACTTGTATACAATAAAAGAAATAAACTGCAATGACCTTGCTGGTAATATTACTATTAGTATAAATATAGAGCTAGCACTTTAAGGAAAAAGGAAAAAACAATAATTATAGAATACAAAATAACTAACAAAGTTATATAGAAATTACTTCATCATAAACCTAATTATTATATTTGTACAAAATGATTATAAGTATCATAATTTTTATCTTAGACAGATTTTTTTTTTAAATTTGTTCATTTGTTGCTGCAGATACATTCGTTTCTATAAGTTATTATTATTGTTTCACATTCGTGTCCAATTTTCTTATTCTTTGTCATTGTTTTTAAGTTTTAATTTTTACAGTATTTACAGTAACTCTGCAGTATTTTATTGTGGTTTCATTAAAACTTGAATCATCGTAGCAGAACACGGTTACGCTTTTATAAAACAAATCCAATCACTTAATTTTAAAAGTATTTTAAATGCCTGCAATTTAAATAACTGTAATTATTACTTGAAAAACTTCAAAATGTTCAACGAAAAATATTTTTGTAAATAGTAGGATACTCGTTATCATTTTATTGAACGTATTATTTTTGTATTTGTGTATCTTGTTCAAAGTTATGTATTTTTTTATTAAACTGAGTAAAATTCATGTAGTTATTGTTTATTAGGCTATCTGTACATTTTTTCTGTTGGTACGATTTTTTAATTCGTAAACTTGAGTCTTTTGTACATATGACAATAAGAAGACGCATGTACTGTTTTTAAGTCTGTGTTTAATTTTCTTTAAAACTACTTTTAATATTATTATAAACCGCTACGCTATATAAATATAAATATCAAATATAAATTTGATAGAATAACTTTATTATTTATTTAATAAAAATATAATGATAGTAAATGTATAACAAAAGTACAAATTTCTATCATTTAAATTTGTGAATATTAAGTAATAGACACACACACACACACACACACACACACACACACACACACACACACACACACACACACACACACACACACACACACAAACAAACACACACACACAAACAAACACACACCCACACACACACACACACACACAAACAAACAAACAAACATACACACACACACACACACACACACACAAAAAACAAACAAACAAACACACACACACACACAAACAAACAAACAAGCACACACACATACACACACAATGTTCCTATATATATAGTTACAAATTTTATGACTAACGTATATTGACAGTCCCCATTAATTCGGCCAACGACCCCGACAAACAATCCCAGGTCAATCGTTACCGTTTATTGACAAGCTAAAGCTATGTGAAGCTGACTCACTACATCCTTCGGGATACGTGCTTCGCGCCTCCCACACGACGTAACCATCGCGTAGTTTGTCACGTTGGCTCGTTATTTGGAAATATCGTCACGCTTTAGCCTGTTCTCGGTCTTCCGTCCGACGAGTCCTTGTTATCGGAGCGAGGAAAATTTCAATACAAACAGTATAATGTATTCAAAACCTATTTCAGATTGGTTCCGGTGGCGTGGGACTGCCTAGTTGTGAACCGGTGCATTTTTTTACTGTGTTTAATTCGTTTATTGGTGACGCATTACAATTTGTCTGGTTTTTTCTGTGCATCATTTGAAAAATCATTATGTTGTTATATTTTTGGTAAACATAAAAAGATAATCAGATAGCACAAAAGATCGAAATTTTAATCCTTCGATTTAGCACGTCATTAGATTATTGTTCTCACAAATATAATGAAAACCAATGAAATGTGATGCATTTAATTGGAAAATGATTTACGGAAGAGTTGTCATAGATATAATAGAGTACTGCTGTAAAAAAATACTTAATACTATAAAATGTTTTTGTTTACTATCTATTTATTTTGGACTGATATCATCAACTAGGTAGTAGATATATATTTCTCTTCGACCCCGTTTAGAGCGGGTGTTTTTCAAGTAACAAACCCTGCTCACGTTTAGACCTATTTTTCCTTTGTCACAAGAGATCATTGTGTTCCTGACCCTACCAAATCCCATCTAAGGGTGTGTATCGGATATGAACCACATATGACCCCCAATAGAAATAAGTCTACTACTAGAAGCATTTTTAAATAAGAAAGGGCATATCCCCCTTATATAGCTAACCAGTAGTTTGTTGTGTCTACCTTTACAACTTGAATGACAATCCTTTTCGATTCCTCCTGGACAATAATAATCATATTGGCTAATCCCCTCAAAAAAAAAATAATAATAAATAATAATAATAATTAAAACCTATCATATTTACACCTTTTATTAATAGAACCACTTGTAGTGTTTCATTACTTCTATGTGAACAAGTATATAGTTTCGGGCAGAATAATCTGATTTTAATGTCTACAAAAGGTTTACCGAAGGTTAAGTACTAATGTTAATCCTTATAGACATGTTTTCCCTTTCCATTGTTTTAAATATGTAACCGTCTCCCTGCAAAACCCCTTCGCCTGAATGATAAGTAAGTAGGGAATTATAATTAGTATCAAAGCTGGACCTAGGATTCTCTGTCGCCAATGAAAGTTAAAGAGAAACAGGCCAAAAGGTGTCACATGTTTCCGATGGTAGACATAGTCGATACTGGAATAACAGGTTGTGAGATACAAAAATTATTAACTTTTCTTCGTCTAAATTAAATTCTTTCACGTGTCGCGTTTTGTAAGCAGTACGTCCCAACCATTACTTCAACCCTCAACCCTTAGGAGATGTGTATACTTAAGGTTCTCCATAAAGTCCAATTGAGGAAGCAACTTCGTTCAAATAACGTTTTTATTTTTATAAATGGTTTTTTAGAAAACAAAATAAATTAATACAGTTCCAAACACGGAATATGCATAAATGTAGTGTATTCTTAGATTAAGCAGGGTGGAAATTATTAAATTAACAATTAACCAAAATTCGTCTAACCGAACGTTCCGGAAACGCCTACGAGTTGAAATTGTAGTTTTTTTAAATACATTTCCAATTGTTCTATGTCCTATTTGTGTACACCGTCTTGCGGTCAATACCAACACAAATGTTTGCTTTAAAAGCATACATAATTCTTATTTAAGTAACTAGTGGGTTTTATAAACATTTATTTCAACGTTTCTTTCTGTAAATTTACAAACTTGGGAACTACATTACATGTTGTAAATAATGAAGTATCTGTTTATTGTAAGTTGGAATGTACTCCCTGTTGGTGTTATAGAATCGTCGACAAGTATTTAAAAGCTGCTTCTATACACTTTATTTAACGAGCAATGGCTTGCATTGGATTGTATTTGTTTCCCTTATAGTGAAGAAATAAACTACACCTTAGTTATAATATATATAATGATGCAGTATATTTCAAATTTTTTAAATCCTGAAACACATAAACGTACATTGGATGCCAGAAACGTTTCATCTGACAAAAAAACTCAGAGATTATATTTTGGCAGCTTAACAACTCGAGCGCTGTAGAGGATAAACGCATTCTGTTTTGTACAGCCCAGGGGCAAAGGGAACTGTCAGCCCTTGCTCGCACCGTGAAATCAAAATGTTTCTGCCCGTCTCCATCCCTGCTACTGGGCGCTATGTAATCTAATAACGACTTATGACTAATTGCTCTAACATATCATGAGCTGTGATGGTTACTTTGTGAGCTACCGTTTGATCTTCCATCTTGATGAAAGATAACTGTACTTCAAAAGAGTGTTTACATCAAACGAACAAAAACTATGCCCTTTTATACACTTCATTTGTGCACTTCAAAAGATGTTTTGTTGCCTTTTATGACAAAATAATTTGAGCCAAGCGATATTACGTTTCATAGGGGTCCTCGAGCGGCTTGTTCAGCTGTTCAATTCGAACCATTATTGATTAAACGGTTTATGCCTAGTAGTGCAACTATTCCTTCATATCTGCCGGTCTAGGTAGCATACATTTATTTTATATATTCATTGAATGTTCATGTTAGTATCCCTCTCTTCATTGAATGTTATATTAGTACATCTCTAGTCACCTTCACTAAATGTTCACGTCAGTACACCTCTCGTCACCTTCACAGAATGTTCACGTCAGTACACCTCTAGTCACCTTCACAGAATGTTCACGTCAGTACACCTCTCGTCACCTTCACTGAATGTTCACGTCAGTACACCTCTCGTCACCTTTACAGAATGTTCACGTCAGTACACCTCTAGTCACCTTCACAGAATGTTCACGTCAGTACACCTCTCGTCACCTTCACTGAATGTTCACGTCAGTACACCTCTCGTCACCTTCACTGAATGTTCACGTCAGTACACCTCTCGTCACCTTCACAGAATGTTCACGTCAGTACACCTCTCGTCACCTTCACTGAATGTTCACGTCAGTACACCTCTCGTCACCTTCACTGAATGTTTACGTCAGTACACCTCTCGTCACCTTCACAGAATGTTCACGTCAGTACACCTCTCGTCACCTTCACAGAATGTTCACGTCAGTACACCTCTCGTCACCTTCACAGAATGTTCACGTCAGTACACCTCTCGTCACCTTCACTGAATGTTCACGTCAGTACACGTCTAGTCACCTTCACTGAATGTTCACGTCAGTACACCTCTAGTCACCTTCACTGAATGTTTACGTCAGTACACCTCTAGTCACCTTCACAGAATGTTCACGTCAGTACACCTCTAGTCACCTTCACTGAATGTTCACGTCAGTACACCTCTCATCACCTTCACTGAATGTTCACGTCAGTACACCTCTAGTCACCTTCACTGAATGTTCACGTCAGTACACCTATAGTCACCTTCACTGAATGTTCACGTCAGTACACCTCTAGTCACCTTCACTGAATGTTCACGTCAGTACACCTCTCATCACCTTCACTGAATGTTCACGTCAGTACACCTCTCGTCACCTTCATTGAACGTTCACGTCAGTACACCTATCGTCACCTTCTCTGAATGTTCATGTCAGTACACCTCTCGTCACCTTCACAGAATGTTCACGTCAGTACACCTATCGTCACCTTCATTGAATGTTCACATCAGTACACCTCTCGTCACCTTCTCTGAATGTTCACGTCAGTACACCTCTCGTCACCTTCTCTGAATGTTCACGTCAGTACACCTCTCGTCACCTTCATTGAATGTTCACGTCAGTACACCTCTCGTCACCTTCACAGAATGTTCACGTCAGTACACCTCTCGTCACCTTCTCTGAATGTTCACGTCAGTACACCTCTCGTCACCTTCACAGAATGTTCACGTCAGTACACCTATCGTCACCTTCATTGAATGTTCACGTCAGTACACCTCTCGTCACCTTCTCTGAATGTTCACGTCAGTACACCTCTCGTCACCTTCACAGAATGTTCACGTCAGTATACCTATCGTCACCTTCATTGAATGTTCACGTCAGTACACCTCTCGTCACCTTCACAGAATGTTCTCGTCAGTACACCTCTCATCACCTTCATTGAATGTTCACATCAGTACACCTCTCGTCACCTTTACAGAATGTTTACATCAGTAAACCTCTCTTCATCTTCATTGAATGTTTACATCAGTACACCATCTCATCTTATATGAATGTTCACATCTGTACATCTCTCTCATCTTCATTGAATGTTCACGTCAGCTCCTCTCCCTTCGCCTTATAAAACAACTGAAATCAAAAATCGTAGGTAAATTACACCATTTGAAAAAGAACAAAAAATTGATAACTTACTTAAAATGTGTTTAATAAAATAAAACAAATAATTGAATAATAAAATGAAAAGAACATGAAAATAAAATAATATTTATAAAAAATATAGTGTAATTATTAAATTGTTATCAAATAAAATTATTACTGAACAATTAATTTTCTTTATAAAATGTATACGTGTAAAAGAATAATATTTCCAAATAACACTTAGCAACTAATAATTTACGTTCTGACACTAAGTACAAAAGAAATAAAAGATACGATAAAATAACTACACAACTCATGTGAATCAAACAATGTATTCAATTGAAAGAACATTTAATAAAACAAATGTAAATAAGTTTTAAAAAAATTGACAAGTGTAAAATCCCTAGAGTGCGGTTAGGAGAATTTTATATAACAATATATTATAAAGGAATATGTAGTATTGCCTTTACATTAGTTGAGGCATCACATATTTAACAATTAGTGAAAAAAGTAACTTTGTAAAAATTTCCTGAAGTTCTCCAAAGATACTTGCATCAAATTAATGTGTATGTTTTTCCAATTTGCAAACGGTATATTATGTAACATCATTACCTTCTTACGTGTAAAGTTTCTTCGGTTAGCTCTTGCCAAAGGGTTCCGATAAAGGGTACCATTAGCATACGTTTCCAAGCTAATTGGTTGTTAAAAAGGAGGGAATCATATGGATCTATCTGGAAAACGTTCCACTTGCGTCAACAGGACAGTTCTAATGGACAAGTCTTACAAATGGAAGATAAGGTTTTCTCTGTTGTAGGGTAAAATATTCAGTTCAAAAGTTCCCTGGTTGGTCGATCATACAATACGTTTGCGAGAATAATATCACTTTCCGAAAAGTGCGACAGAACTGTGCATATGACAAAGAATGAGGTGGGATCCCGAAAGTAATGAAATAATACACTGAAAACTCTGGGAAATAATAATCAATAATAAAATTATTAGGGATGAGGTGCGAGGAAGCAGAGAGCTTCCACTACCACCACATTGGAGACACACCAACGCGCTTGTGCGCTCACGCAGTTACCTTTTCGTGTTTCTCTAGTGACCTTTTAGTTTTTACCTTTTTCAAAATTTTGGATAATGTATGCCCATTTTAACTGTTTATTTTTAAGCATTGGTAAATCAATGTATGTAAGGTTATAAAAAGTTTAAAAGTTTTAAGGCACTCTATAACTCATTTGAAGTTGGGGTACATAGGTGACTCACATAAACAGGGTCGTATAGATGGGTATCTTATGATAAGTAATATAATTATAAATTATTTTATAAATAATTCTTGTACATAGATATTTTAATTACATATGTTCTTACTAAGCTATTTAAAATATAACTTTTCCTTTAGGTTATATATTTAATTACCTTAACACTCTTTTGTCTCACCTTCAGGTTTCTAATTAATTAACAAAAATATCAAATTTAACATCAATTGCATTTATTCTTGACACTTAAGTAATACACATTATACCATTTACCTTAATACTATTTAGTGACAAGATTGATTCCTTTATTAATATTACAATTTAAAAAAATGTAGTCTCTTGAGGCTTTTGGTTATTACAATAAAGTTTATTAATGACGGTGTTAATTTCTGTTT
>JBAIZL010000003.1:37147447-37159947 GCA_036971475.1 Prosapia bicincta
TGTTACATTTCTTATTTTCTCATTCCTTTTCAATAAACAAAGGTCGTAACTATTATATCTTTCGGTGCAACTATTCAATACCTCTTTTGAAGTCTTGCGTGAATAGTTGAGCCTATATATTTTTTTGGAAAAGGTTCATACTAAATTGCAAAACATGTATTTTATGAATACATTCTTATGAAAGATAAGCTGATTAGGCTCAAAAGGAAAATAAAGTAGTGCTCATTTTTAAATGGGGTGTTAAAATGTATTTTATAAATGCATTCTTATGAAAGATAAGCTGATTAGGCTCAAAAGGAAAATAAAGTAGTGCTCATTTTTAAATGGGGTGTTAAAATGTATTTTATAAATGCATTCTTATGAAAGATAAGCTGATTAGGCTCAAAAGGAAAATAAAGTAGTGCTCATTTTTAAAAGGGATGTTAAAATGTATTTTATGAATACATTCTTATGAAAGATAAGCTGATTAGGCTCAAAAGGAAAATAAAGTAGTGCTCATTTTTAAAAGGGATGTTAAAATGTATTTTATGAATACATTCTTATGAAAGTTAAGCTGATTAGGCTCAAAAGGAAAATAAAGTAGTGCTCATTTTTAAAAGGGATGTTAAAATGTATTTTATGAATACATTCTTAAGAAAGATAAGCTGATTAGGCTCAAAAGGAAAATAAAGTAGTGATCATTTTTAAAAGGCATGTTAATTCTATAATTTGAACCTACTTATACGTTATAATTTGAGACGTTAATTAAAACACCTTCTAGGAAGAAGATAGCTAGTTATTCCTTTAAGGAAACTCAGAGACGTACGCTATTAAATTACCTTTAATGACACTTACTATATACGGGCATTTCTATCTCTGACACAACTTTTAAATCTACACGGAGATACTGCCACTCTAGTCTGACTCTTATTGACGTATTTTAAGATAGAAATGACCAGTTCGTCACCTATTTGACGTGGAGTTAGTTTTTCTTGTCCTCAGCAAATATTTCCTGTCTTTACAAGTAGCAAATATTTATCTAGCACATAACTCTTTACAAATAACCTATATTCTAATTTGTAATAAATCATTTCCGGTGTCCATATCACCACATATCACGTGTCTACGTAATGTAACTAGGTGAGGTCGCAACAGTACTTCGCTATGTGGCGATGCAGTGACGATATCACAGTATATTCTCAATAAATTTCTCAGTTAAAATTGATTTTGGATTTTGGTAGTTAATGGATACAATACCATATATAGTAGAAACTCTCTAACTCGTCCCGTTTGGGACCGATGGGGTGACGAATTCGAGAAAAAGACGAATTACGGAAATCACGAAATTAACATGTGTTAGTGAGTAAACATAGCACATAAGTACGTACATAGGCATATAATTAAATTGAAGTTGTACTTAAATTATTAATGTCAGCATAAAAACTCAACAACACTAATAAACAACACAATAAAAACTCTAGAAGCCTGTAGTATAGCTCATAATTACAAAAGCAGTACGTTACTCTATTTTTGTAAAAGACATTCAAAAAACATATTGCAGAACGATGTAAGAGCAATATCACTAGCAAGAAAAAATACAATATGTTATATTAAATCTATTTACGCTTTAGTTTTAGATAAACAAAAAAGTCTGTAATTTTTTTGTACTAAAGAGTTCTTTCCGATAGCGCCTATAATAAGTGACAGTGTAGAGAATGTTTGATATTACTGTGTCGAATTACAGAAGGTGACGCATTAAAGAGTGACGAATTAGAGAGATTCTACTACAATAAACAATGAGCCTAATCAAAAGTTACCTTCCACATTTCGACACACTATATTAATTACACAAATCTCATTTATCTTTAGCTCATTAATAATTTACTAAACAATTTTCTTCCTGTATAAAATATAAAGGTAAATTGTACACATATTTAATTTTAAAATAATATAAACAATGATAATTTTGTCTTGGTATCAAACTTAGTAATACATTATATTCTTTACCCACATCATTAAATCTGACATCTTTTCCTTAAGTGATTTGATGTGGTCACTTTTACTGCAGAAAAGAAAGGAGGCCAATCTGTGAGCGACCAAAATAGAAAGAAAAATTATGGCCGAATGAGAGTGCGAGGAACGAAAATCTTCAAAGTAAAATTGAAGTTGTATAAGTGTTAAGCTATATTAATGGAAAATTGGAAAATGGAAAACTGCAAAGAAATTGGCTTTCATTTTCTACTTAATATTGTGATTCTGTCATATGTATAAATAAATAAATAAATAAATATATATATATATATATATATATATATATATATATATATATATATATATATATAGAATATCAAATGTGTTTTCCTGTTAGAATATTTTTAAGATCAAATAATATACACAAATACAGGAATATTTAATTTATTGAATAATAAACACAAAGCTTTTCGTTGGTTTACATTACCAACATCCTCAGGAGTTACAATACTAAGAATGATGTTACAATACCAGATCATTCTTAGTATTGTAACTCCTGAGGATGTTGGTAATGTAAACCAACGAAAAGCTTTGAGTTTATTATTCAATAAATTAAATATTCCTGTATTTGTGTATATTATTTGATCTTAAATATATATATATATATATATATATATATATATATATATATATATATATATATATTTATATATATATATATATATATATATATATTTATTTATTTATTTATTTAATATAAATATTTATTTATATTTTATTTATATATAAATATATATAATATAATTTATATATATTTATAATATATAAATATATTTTATATATATTTATTTAATATTTATTTATATATATATTTATTTGTTATATATATATATATATTTATATATATATAACAAATATTTCTTTGTAAACTTTATTAGGAATTGACTTTAATTTTTCCTGACATTAATCAACACTTCTCTTCTTTTTGTCACTCTACTACCGATATTAATCTAAAGAAGAGGCACCTGCTTCATATTTCATAACAAAACTGCCGTAAGGCCTAACCGCCCGTACTGCCTTGTCCTGTCCTTACCGGGGGAGACTCGCCCCTTTGTTACCTACTAATAAGCTATTCATTATTTGTGGAAAGGGACGGTTTACGCTCTGATTATTTCAATGATTTATAAAACACGTGATGCAGAAGTGATGTATGAATCAAAGTACAAAGGGTTGGACGTAACAAGATGATCAGCCAGGTGGAAGGAAGGGGTTGTTACAACCCTCCGCATAAAATATTGTCGCTGCTCTTTGGTAAATGTAGTCGTTTCTGTTATAAATCATGTTTAGGTTTTGTTATAACTTAATAGATGAACAGTTTATAATATCGGATTAAGTACTGGGCAGTGTTAAATGGACTTTATTGAAAATTAATTTGAAAGAGTTTAATCTTTATTGAGTTTTAGTGTTTTATTTACTGATACAGAGCTGAAGAACATAATTACCAATACAAATATCATACAATATGTTGTTGTTCTTGTCTTATTAGAAAGAAATGTTGAAATTTATGCCATTCAGTGCTGCTTATTATAATCTTAGTAATTTTGTTGGTAAAATCATGACTTAAACGGTTCCGCAGGGAAGCGGGAATGCCAAACTCTCAACACCAATAGAGAATAGGTCATCTTATGGCAAACATCCTTGCTCACGCGATTTCAAACGTTTCCTTCCCTACCATCCCCTTTCTCAATCCTTCCTATTTACTCGTCCGCATCCTTATTTTTTCAAGACGTTGTATAGAAGAGGCCTCTCTAAATAGTCTCAATGCATACTATATTTATTGGATTTGTACAGCGCTACACTCGCGATGTCATTAATAACGCACTGGACAAAAACTATAAACATATAGTATAATTTTATTATTTTTTTAATTTGCTGTTTCTGTATTGTACATCTTGAGGTTTTTATAGAAATTACACTTGTTTGTCTTATCTTGGCGTAAAAAACCACTACTTACTGATTTATTCAGCAGACGCGTTTCGCTCTAGGTCAGCGCATTTTTCAATGCTGTGAATTACTGACAAGACTGTTGCTCGGGTGTGTTGTGTTGTGGTGTGTTCATAGAGTAGTTGTTAATTGTGTGCTCAAATATAGTGTTTGATTGTGAATGTGTTTTGTCATTTAGAATGTGTTGTGGATAGTATTTATGGTGTTTACATATCTCGTAGTTTTCTATTGTGTTACGTTTGTTGATTTTTTTTATGTAGTGTAGGATTTTTAGATTGGTCTCTATGTCAGTCTGTGAGTATAGTGTGTTTTGTATGTGTATGGCGAAATTTGATTTTGGTTGTGTCTTTCTTATCTGTTTTACGAGTTCTTCGTATCTTGTGGTAAATGTTCTCTCTGTAAGTATTGTTTTATGTTTGTATTGTTTTATATACTGTTGAAATAAGTTTGAATACTACAAGCAATACATTAATTGAGTTTATGTTTAGCTGCATATTTGTTACGTCACATAAAGCGAATATCCCAATTAATTTATCAGTAATTAAGTTATTATTTTACTAACGCAGTTTGTTAATAATTGCCAAAGTGTTTTTAATTTGTTTGCAGGATGTCTATAGCATTGTATACTATTACAAAATTTATCTATTGACATATTCATATTATTATACAGGCTATATCTCTTATACCACACTGAGAAAACAATGTGTATAGTAGGTAGAAATTGGTTAGATATGCCTAGTAAGCTTTGGTCTGGGATCTAGGGTAGGATCACGGGTTCGCAGTCGTATAGCTGAAGTAGAGCATCTTGTCGGGGTTACTGTGAGGGGAAGGACCTCTACACACTACATCTCTAAGCAAGAGGGATTACTGGGATAAAAGTAGACGTAGAAGGGTAATAATCCCCCTAAAGGAAAAACTCAGTATCAATGGGGGAACCCGTTACCTGAAATAGTTATGCACTCTTTTAAATGAGAGGCAATGTAAAAAAATACGCGTTTACAGGAAATTAAACTATTGAAAGAAATATCTTTATGAAAGATCATGCTTGGTATAGGAAAGTGTATTTTTTCTATTTTTGTACGATTCTATAAAACTTTACTGCAAGCGAAGAGTGTGAGTGGAAAAGTAATAAAGCCCATTTTGTTGCAACATGGGGAACTTTCTCCGCCGATATATTTAAAAATAATCCCGGAGTGTAAATAACGGAAGTCGTATTGAAATATGTGGAGCAAAGTTGAAAAGGGTTTTGCTGTGCATGCCGTGGTGTTCATAAAACTAATTTAACTTCCGAATTGAATTGAATAATAATTGAAAATTATGGAGAAATGCTTTTATTTCTGAAGCACGAATACGTAAAGTTAAACAAATAAACGGAACTGAGATACAAAACAGTTTTAAAGTTTACGCTGCGCTCCATGCAAAGTTTATAAACTGTAAGTTATGTTAGACGTTGAGGAGGCTATAAAGAGCGGACGCGGAGAGCTCGCACGGAATTTTATGTTTTGATAGGAAAACTTTTTTTTTAATTAATTCAGATCTTTTTTTTGCCTTAGGTAAGTAATAATATGAAGACTAAAACAAAAATCAGATACTCAGTGACACTTTACGGTTCGTTTTGGGGGACAAAGAGATTAAAAAATACCTATTCAAGAATGTGGCATAAACACCTCTTTCACATAGGTATTAATCCTATATTCCACCAGTTTGACTTAAAAAACGTTTCGCGTCTATGAGCCAAGCTCAATGAAAACCTAAAAGCCATAATTAAGCCCCCCTCCCAGTACCACCAGTACCTTCCTACATATATTATATATATATATACTACTTCAGCTATATACCATATATAACCTATATGCCATCATGAGTGGAATGTTCTTCCTATTTTCATATCTAGAACAGAAATGAATAAACATTTTTAAAGACTCTGATATCTTACGTTATTGGCAGTAATTTCATACGTTTGACTTATTACTGTCTATATATTAAAGTGATTAAGAGATATAGTTTTCGCGCAATCCTAGTTTACTTGTCCTTAATCAATCTTATACTTCCAGCTCTCTATATGGTAGAAGCCTGAGTAACTAATGATCCCACCACATGGGTATTGGTGTTTCTTATATCCTATCTGTCACACACTACCCTCCTACATCCTCCTCACAGATGATGTTGCTAGTGCCATAATATGTGAGGTTAATAGTCAACGCTCAGTGATTAAAGATACTCTGCGATACGCATCACCCATGAAACATCTGCTACCTTGACGAGCTTCACAGGCGCGTGTCGTTGGTTTACAATGCTATAAAGATCTTAACGCTTGTTAAGAATGAATGTTATTGCCAACGAAACTCGCTCCTTTACAGCTCTGACGCAGAATAATTAAATATTTATAATTATGTAGACAAAATGGCGTCTGCAGGTACAGCCTGGCGTGTGGCAGCTGCTCGAATAGACGTGTTTACCTGCTAACAAGGTCAGGTCCTACAATCTTTATAATTAGGGGCAGTCAAAGCTATCTTATTCGGAACATAATTTACTGCGGGTAAAATACTAGCGCTGGCTTCTAGATTGTTATGAAAGCTGTGTACGCAACAAAGGGATCAAACGAGTCACGCGCACGGAGTCACAGAAGCAATTTGGTTGCGGTCAGTTAACGCGTTTCTCATTTATGTCGTTTTCAAAATTCTTCACAAGGTCTTGAGGTCATATATTCTCATTTGAAACGCTGTAAACTGACATCCAAGAATTTGGGTTTTAAAAGCATTTTTAAGTACTATTAACACATACGACAATAATAGGGGTAAATAATGTTGTCAAGTTAAAAGATAACAACTGATGCAGTGTAACTTAAATAAGTTTAAAACTCGTTTAATAAATATCCAAAAATTTAAAAAAAATTTCTAATAATGATTCAATGTAAGGATGATGTATTCTCGTCCCGAACAATATTCAGTACGCTCTGAAATTTGTTTTGCTAAAGTCTATTATAATCTTCCCAACATGTAGTAAACATTTTGTCAGAAGATAATATTTGTTAATGGATAAGGGAGACAAGTGAAAAAGTTTAAAAATCGACAGTTTGTGCAATCACTATACGAGTAGTATTAGAAAACATATGAAAGAACGAAAAATCGATGGTTATTTTTATTTAATTTTTTCTTACAAGATATATTTATTTCCTGCTACATATTCAAGGTCCAATCGACGTATTTTAATTACGACGACTTTAAAACCGAATTCATACACTTGCCGTAATCTATCGCGCGACGGATTGTGGTTGGTAAGTTTGAGATATGGGAAGGCAGTGAACAAACGGAGATGGCTCCACTCGCGCCAGTCTGCAGATACATCCTTTTAGAGCGCACTGCAGAATGCAGTGTTGCGCGAAAAGGGAACGTGTTCTATTTTCGCGCGACACTTTGCCGCCAACAGGTTGCTCTAATAGCTGTAGACTATAAGTGAAAGCCACGCCGTCATCTGTTAACACCTCTGTGGGAATTTGTTTTATAAAGTTATTTTTAAGTTCAGTGAATTCTGTTTAGTTATTTCTTAGTAAAGTGAATTTCGTTGTATCTTTGAGATACTGAGAGGACATCTTTGAGGAGTTTGAGATAGTTTGTGAAGTAATAATAATGGAGGTTGAGGAATACCCCATTTCGTACAATAAAAGTAATGAAACTTATAGGAATAAAAAAGTTAGAGTTGACGCGTGGAATAAATTTACACACGGCATCGTTGAAGAGGAGAGATTCATGGAATTGAATCAAGACAAATCAAATGACATAAGTAAGTAAAATATTATTAATGACAATTACAAATGATTTTGGTTAAAACAGATAAATGTATTTATATAATTGTTACAAACGTTTTTTTGCACTATAGCAAACATCTTCAGTCTATAAAACGTATGTAATTTTATTTTTAGTAATATATTTTATGTACAGAAGATGTTTGCCATAGTGAAAATAGCGCAAACGAAACGGTTGTAACAATTATATAAATACATTTATGTGTTTTAAGCAAAAGCATTTGTAATTATTCAAAAATGAAGTGCACAAGTTTAAAGGCAAAGTTTATTTCTAATGAACTTCCACGTCTACCGCCACAATAGACAGCAGTGAAGCCAGGCAGCGGGCGACGACACTGCAGGTTGTAACTGTTATTCTGTTGCATGCAGCGCACGAAACTTACTGCGGGATATACTAATACAAGAGACAAGAGGAGCTCCAGCCTAACACTCATTTGACATTATGTTACTCTGTCTATCATCCATTAGTTTGAAATATTGTTTAATTTAAGGCTCTATTAGTGTAGAACGCAATCTATATATCTGCCATGAAGTAAATTCCGAAGAGGAACCTGGAACTTCAAGTCAGTCACAAGATCGTCAGAATGGTATTACCCTTTTATACCAGACAAGAAATTTAAATCCTTGTGTAGAGAGAAAAGATATTAATTTTTAAAAAAGTATGATCACTGGATAAACTTTACAGAATTCATTTATATAAAGAATTTCTGTTCGTACTAACAAACCCCTGATTTACGTTTTCCCAGACAATGAAAACACTTATGAAGTAGTCGCTCTAAATTTTGTATTATCGCCAACAATAACTCATATACTGTTTCCTGTTTGTTCTAACTTACATCCTTACATTCAGTTATTTATACCGATAGTTCTCTGGTTTTAGATACTTCCGGTCAGGCAGGCAGTAAGAGAAGAAGTTTGTAGATACTATTGTTTTTGCTTCGTATCATTACAAACACTACCTGTTGGTAGGATGCGGGGTAAGTTACTAGGGCTGATAGTGAGGATACGACTTGTACAAAGAGGAAGGACGTGTATAACTTTGGAAAGGTCATAACACCAGGACTGTTTTTCTTAAAATCTCAAAGGAGATTGTTGAGTAACTTTTTTTATTTGTGTAATGTATAATATTAAATAACAGTTTAACTTTAGAAATAACTAAGTGGGAACTTCAAAATACTATAAATTACTTAAGAATAATAAATTAAGTAATAGCAGGGGTGAAATGAAATGGAAGAGGAATTACTAAAGGAAAACCGTTATGGGGTATCGGAAATGTTTTGGAACTTCATCTAATAATGGGGGAGGTTTAGTTAAATTTTAATACCCCCGTACCCGCAGGGGGGTGCGGACTAGCCGCACCTACGAGGGATTTGGCGTCCCTCGCGGTACCATAGCCTAACACTACACCACTCACAAAGCATACCCACACACACACGCACGCACATGCACATACACTAACATCTTCACTTAGGGAATTTGACTGGTCAGAACCGTTGCGCGTCGGGAGTGCTGAAAATTCCAGAGCTTGACAAATTCTGGTCTGGAACGCTGATGTGAGCTTGCTCTGCCGAAGACGTAAGCGCGGTTTCTGGTCTACCAGCCGCTTCGGTCCTTGGTCAGGGAGTGTCCGCGGTGCACAGGTGTCGGAGCTTGTGCACAGTATTACGAGTTCTCGACTGATGCCCATCCAGTCGAGCTAAGGAGAATACTATAGGCTTCAGAGTTCTGGAGATTGGAAATGATCGAAAGTGATCCAAGGGTGTACCCGTTCCTATAGTCCCGCCCGTAACGCCAGACACGATTGTTGGCTAAAAGCATTCTATGGATCCTAAAACTACGTCAAAATTTTTGAGTTTAAAGAGGACTCGTCAGGATTCACCTGATGAACCTAAGGTTGATGATTCGAGGAAAAAGTTGATGGTGGCAACGTCACAAGCAGTGCCATCGCCCAAATATTTAATAATTTCTTGTGCCGAAGATGGAAAGGATTTGTCTAGAGTTGCGCCGTTTCTTATAAATAAGGCAATTACTGCCTGTGCTGGAAGTCCTGTCTCATCTATCAAAAAATTAAGAAATGGGACACTGCTTGTTGCTACTAGTAGTGAAAAACAGATCCGATCTCTTTTAAAAACGACTTCCTTCTTTGACCAAGTCAAGGTGTCTGTGGCTCCCCATGGATCGTTGAATTTCTATAAGGGGGTCATTACATGTAGGGACTTGATGCACGTCCCAATAAATGAAATCAAGGCCGATCTCTCGTCACAGTCTGTTACGGATGTTGCTGTTATTATGAAATCTGAAAAAGGCGAGAAAATTAAAACAGCCTCTTTCATACTTACTTTTGGGAAACCAGAGATTCCTGAATATATTAATGCAGGTTATCAAAGGCTGTCAGTGAGGCCTTACGTAGCTAACCCTCGGCGATGCTTCAAGTGTCAGCGTTTTGGGCACATTAGTTCTGCGTGTTCTAAACAGGGTGTATGCGGCAAGTGTAGCATGCAAGGTCATGATGAAAAAGATTGCGGTAACCCCCCGAAGTGCGCTAACTGTAGGGGCGATCATCCGGCGCGATCTTACAACTGTCCTCACTTTAAGGAGGAGAAAGCAATCCTTGGCATTATGGCTAACCAGAGGATATCATTTGCTGAAGCTAAGAAGATCTTTAAAGCTTCCCAGCCAAATGTTGTCAATAAAACTTATGCTGCTTCCGCGAGCGCTATGAAGTCGTCCTGTGCCAACTGCGCAGACCTGACCGGAAAAATAGAAGCCCTTACTGAGCAGGTTGCAACCCTTCTGACTTTAGTGACAAATGGACCTTCAGTAAGTGTAGTACAACCAGCGACTACGCCGAGTAATCTGCTAGTACGTAGCAAATCAGACTATACAAGCATTTCTGCACAGGTATCTCTCCACAAAGGAAAGACTCTTAGAACAAGTAATAAGTCTGAAAGCGTTAAGTCCGTAACATTAGGGGGTAGGAAGAATAAATTAAATTTTGATATTTTAAAAAAGAATGCACCAATTAAAGTTGGGGAAAAAAAGAAAAAAAGCAAAGGTCAAAGGAGGGGCCCATTCCATGTCACCTCCTGAGCAAACAAATTCCTCGAGTTCCACCACTGCAATAGTGGTGATGGAATCCGATGATACATTGCCTGAAGCGTCTCCTAACGTTTCAGGTAAATTAACATTTAATGCCAACAATGAGAGCCAGGTCAATCCTTTTCACTAAGTAACAATGTCCACACCTGATTCAGTGGAACATTAACGGAGTTAGAAGTCACATTGAGGATCTCAAATTATTTGTAAGGGATGTGTCCCCTATGTACATTTGTATTCAGGAGACACATCTCCATGAATCGCACAATTTCCATCTAAGGGAGTATTCAGTTTACAGATCGGACTTCGTTACAGAAAATCGAGGTGGCGTAGCCATTCTAGCCCGTGACTGTGTCGACGCCGTTTCTCTGATCTTAATAACTCCCTTACAAGCAGTAGCAATTCAAACAGCTGTTCCGTACAAACTCACTCTCTGTTGTGTCTACCTTCCACCATGTGACCCCCTGCAACAGAGAGACTTGATAGACCTGATAAACCAGTTACCTTCTCCATTTTTATTAGTGGGCGATTTTAATGCCTACCATGTTTCATGGGGTTCACCAGGATGCAACTCACGAGGGCATCTGGTTGAGAGTATCAGATCAGAACTGGATTTATACCTGCTAAATGACGGTTCTCCGACACATTTAGCAGCGTCTACAGTCGGATGGACA
Organism: Prosapia bicincta; assembly: GCA_036971475.1. Taxonomy (NCBI): domain Eukaryota; kingdom Metazoa; phylum Arthropoda; class Insecta; order Hemiptera; family Cercopidae; genus Prosapia; species Prosapia bicincta. Next base: position 37,158,977 of record JBAIZL010000003.1, read on the forward strand.
GCTGTTGACTTGTCATTGTGCAGTCCTGCTCTGGCTACAAGGCTAACATGGTCAGCATTGCCTGATCTTTACAGTAGCGATCATACTCCCATTGAGATCTCCTTGTATGACTCCTCACCCTGTTGTGATCGACATCCCCATTGGATCTTGAAAAGAGCCAACTGGGAACAATTCTCACAAGATCTAGAATCACTGGAAGTGGAAGACCTGGCTCCAATTGATGACATCGTAAATTCAATTACCAAAACTATTTTGAATGCCGCCGGAAAGGCAATACCGAAAACCTCATCAAAATCACGGCGACAACCTGTTCCGTGGTGGAATGATGATTGCTCTGTAATCCTTCGTTTACGACGAAAAGCTTTGAACCAGTTCAAAAGAAATCCAACGATTGATAACCTGTAAAAATATAAAATCTTCCGTGCGAAAGCACGTCGAATATTTAGGCAAAGTAAACGAGAACCATGGTCTCAGTACATTGGCACTATTACAAGAACTACAGCTCCATCTACAGTATGGAAGAAATTACGATCCGTCTGTGGCATTTCCGTTCCGATGCCATTAATTTCATTAAGGCATCCGGATGGAGTTTTGACCACGGGCAGTAAGGAAATTGCCAATGTGCTAGCGTTACCGTTCTCAAAATATTCTTCATCTTCTGCATACAAGGACGCTTTCCAGGTGTATAAACGCAAACAGGAAGCCTTACCTTTCACCGTTGGATTGTCTGGAGACTCGTGTTTGAATATTCATTTCTCTATCGATGAAGTAGAGTCGGCTCTCTCGTCAACGAAGGATTCAGCTCTAGGCCCGGATGATATTGTATACTCCATGATTAAAAATCTGCCACAGTCGGCAAAACTAGTTCTTCTTCGGATATACAATCGTATATTCGGGGAGCACGGTTTTCCCGATGCATGGTTAGAAGCGACAATAATTCCTCTTCTAAAACAAGGAAAGGACAAAACTAA